>CAUYQV010045377.1:0-32811 GCA_963574575.1 Galagoides demidoff
CTCCTGGGCTCAAGCGAGTCTCCTGCCTCCGCCTCCCAAGTAGCTGGGACCACAGGCGCCCGCCACAATGCCCGGCCATTCCCTGGTTGCAGCCATCATTGTTGTTTGGCGGGCCCGGGCTGGGGATTCGAACCCGCCACCTTAGGTGTACGTGGCTGGCACCTTAGCCGATTGAGCCACAGGCGCCGAGCCCCATCCTGGTGATTTTAATCTTGAAAATGAGCCAAGTGTGTGACCTGAGATCAAGGTGGATAATGATGAGCTGAAAGCTGTAGTGGAAATGAATCCATCTCAACATACGCATGATTTAACATTAAGGTCTGACATTAACATGCCAGCAATACTGGACCATGAATTAAACGAGGGTCAGAAGAGAAGTTGTCTTGAAGCTTGCCTTTCATGACAGACAGGCAAAGCATTTCTACACCATTTTGTTACGTATGATGAAAGATGATTCTTTTTGACAGTTGCAAGCATTCAGCACAATGGCTGGATAAAGGTAAAAGTGCTGAAACACAGCCCCAAACCAAATATTCATCAAAAAAGCTAACAGTATCTGTTGGGTGGCCCAGCACTAGTATCACCCACTACAGCTTTATGAAACCTGGTCAGTCGATTACAACAGATGTCTACGGCAGCCAATTGGAGGAGGTCGTGAGGATGCTTGTGATTAAGCAGCCAGGACTGGCCAATGGAGACAGGCCTCTTGCAAGACAGTGCTTGACCACAAGTCACACAAACAACACTGCTCAAACTACAGAAGCTGGACTTGGAAACCTTCTGTCATTCACTGTATTCACCAGACCTTACACCAACTACCACTTCTGTTAGGCTTTGGATCACTTCTTGCAAGGAAAAAATATTCAGTTCTCCACAAGCTATGGAAAATGCCTTTTGCGATTTCATCACCACTCGCTCCCCAGGCTTTGCTGCTGACATAAACAAGCTACCATTAGGATGGCAAACTGTGTCGATCGTTTGGCAGGTACTTTGATTTGTTTAAGATACAACAAACTACACTTTTGCTTCAAAATTGGACATTTCATGTTTAATGAGCTAAGACTGACTTTATCAGTCCAGTGAACAGAAAGGCAGGACAATAATCTCAGAGAACTGTAGTCACTGGGGAAAATGTAGACCTTGTTAAACTTTTTCTTACCTGCTGCAGTGTTTGGTACAGGGTAAGCATGACTTGGTGAAATTATCCCAGTCTTCATTTTATACAAATTTTATGTCATGTTACTTTTCTTTGTGATTTAAATAAATAACAAAGTTACCCAAACTTGAAATGCAGAAGTCACTTTTTTTTAATTTAAAAAAAAGTTGTTTTTTTTCTTTTTTGGAGACAGTCTTGTTCTGTCACCTAGACCGGGGTGCAGCAGAGCAAACGTAGCTCACTATAACTTCGAACTCCTGTTCTCCAGTCCTGCCTCAGCTGCCCAAGCGAAGGGCCCAGGCACGTGCCGCCACACCTGGCTAGTTTTTCTGGTTTTTGTAGAGACAGGATCTCACCATGTTGCTCAGGTTGGTCTCAAATGTCTGGCTTTAAGCGATCCTTCTGCTTCAGCATCTCATAGTGCTGGGATTACAAGTATGAGCCACAAGCCCAGCCAGGAGTCACTTTTGACCTCCCCCTCTCAACCCCGACCCCCTGTCCACTTTATCTCAGGACATCTCCAGGTTCCTTGCATCCAGCTCTGCCTCCCCCACCTTCTCCACTCTGAACCACTGCAGTGGTCACTCTGTCCTCACTCCTTCCACTTTGCTTTGCGGTCATTCTGTCCTCACTCCTTCCACTCTGCTTTTTCCAATCTGTTCCTCAGAGCAGCCATCATGCTTAAAAACCTAAACGCTAATTAAAACCCACCAGGGACTTTCCATTGCCCTCAAATGCAATTCAGGCTCCTCTGCCTGTTCCATGGCCTACAAGGCTGTACAGGGCCTGGGCTCCCTATCTCTCCCTTCTTTCTCCCGCCGCTCTGTCCTCTACTCTTCAGACCCACTGTCCTCCCCATTCCTCCCAAAGCCAAGTTCTTCCCTGTCTCAGGCCCTTGCAGCTGCTGTTTCCTCTGCCCAGCTTGCATGCCCCAAGTGTTTCATAGGATGGAATCCTGCTCATCTGATAGGCCTCAGCTTAAATGTCACCTTCCCCAAGAGGACACCCAATGCAAAATGCGTCTCTCCTGCTACTTTCATTTGTGTGTTCTTTTCCTTCATAGCACTTGTTGTTTTATCCAGCGATAGTCTCTCCTCTCCACTGTAAGTTCTAACAGAGCAAGGACTATAAATACTTTGTCCCCTACTATATAACCAGGTCCCAACCAGGCACACAGAAGACACTGAAGTTTATAAAACAAAGATTTAAAGGATGAATGAATGAATGAATGAATGCATCTTCCTTAAATTCTTTCCTCCTGCGCCCTCCCAACCAAGATCATATGCCTCTGAGATAGTGTGTGGACTGCCTTTCTCCTGCCCTGGCTTTATTCCCTCCATTTACACTCACTTGCTGAAAACTTTCTATGTATCTGCACCGTTTTCCCACAGCAGTGACATTTTGCTTATCTGAAGGACATCATCTCAGAACTCAACTGAGAAGCCAGAAAAAAATAAAAAGTTCTCCGTAAGAAACACTAAACTGTGAGATTCCAGCCTTTTGGGCTGCCATGTAGACCAGTGTTTCATATTTTCCCAGATTCCTAATAGAGATGAAGATCTTCTCCCCAAACCTAAAGCTAATTAATTGCATCTCTTTGGTTCTTGGCAAAGGATGCCAATAAATGCCATTAAATACAGGCTGCTTTTTCCAACAAAAGATTTCATGGAAGGAAATTTAAATTAAACACACATAGAATTCTCTCTTTCTCTCTCTTTTTTTTTTTTTTTTTGGAGACAGAGTGTCACTCTGTTGCCCAGGCTATAGTGCTGTGGCATCAGCCCAACTCACAGCGTCCTCAAAAATCCTGAGTTCAAGCCATCCTCCTGCCTCACCCTCCTAAGTAGCTGGGACTACAGGCGCCCACCATAATACCTGGTTCATTTTCTTGTTTTTAGTAGAGATGGGATCTTGCTCTTGCTCAGGCTGGTCTCTAACTCCTGAGCTCAAGGGATCCCCCTACCTTGGCCTCCCAGAGTGCTGGAATTACAGGCATGAGCCACCATCCCCAACTTAGACACAGAGTTTTTATTGTTGATACATTCACTGATCACAGACTGAACCCTGCACACACACACACTCACACCCAGCTTTCCCTAACTCACTCACCCACAGGTACCCACAGATGTGATGTACCCCCTCCAGGGGAAGTATCCATACACGTTTCTTTGTGTCTTGCTAGAAACCTGATGGATGCCCCAAATGACCAAAGGGACCCATTTCAAGGGCCCTTCTTTACCAGATCCAGGAATGCAGGGAGCTTTGGATTCCCTTCAGCTGTTCCTGGATTTGTTGGCCAGAACCCCAGAAGCTTAGAAGAGATCCCAGGGACTTATGGTCAAACCCCCTGAGCAATAAGAACTCTGTAGAGCATACCTGGCCCTGGAATATTCCTGTGCTCACCCCTACATGGACACGTTCACAACTTCCATAAGGCCAAAGTCAGGAAATGGAGTATTTACTCTATGAATTAATTTATTCATTATTCATTCATCTGCACTCAGCACTACCCGTGTGCCAGGCAGGCAATAGACATCAGCAGACCAGTGTCTGCCCTCAGAGGACTGGCTTACCCATGTGCTTGCTACACCGGGGATTTTCTGTTTCTAACACCACTCTTCTTTCTTACATAGCCTGTCAGGTGGGTGCCCTTGGGAATCCTTAACCTTGACTCTGGCATGTTATTTACAATTTGTTCACCTCTATCGAAAACATTCATGCCCTGATTTATAGATGGCTTGCTATGCTGTTTGTTTCTTCTGACTGAACTGGAACTGCCTGCCAGACCTCCTCTTCACTGTCTCTGCACCCCTATCCAGTGTGGGTTTAGCTTCAGGTTGATCCTGTAGGCCACCACAGGAGATTTTGGGGATGGGAAGCAGATCACTGTCCTCATTCTCAAGGGACTGTCCTATGAAAGGCAACATATATATTTCCCTGGGGAGACCTCCCAATCCACTGCCATTTCATTACTAGTTATTTCTATAGAGAATTCTCGTTCAGTGCTCTGAGAGCCAAACTGGTTATGCAGATGTCCAGGCATTCAAAGCTCCAAGATCCCAAGGCCTGAAGGGAGTAGGACCAAACCCTCAGATATGGCTGAGCCATAGCCATGATATGACTTGGCAGTTTTCTGTGTTACATTTCTAGTGAACCAATAAGTCTGCCTTAATGATTAAAGGAATTTCAATTTCATGGGCAAAGAATTATGGGTCCTTTCCCTTGAGTATGAACTTCCAATAACTTATAAAGGCCATTTGACTCTTCCTCCTAATATCTCTTGATTAAATCCACTTCTTTTTGGCCCTGCTGTCTTCACCGCTTGTCTGAACACTGCACCACATCCCCGGCAGCCTTCCTGACTCCCCTCAGGTTCTTTTCAAATCTTTCCTCCACACAGCACCCACAATCTGACAAGGTTCCTGTTGGCTCTCCGTGGACTCCTTGGACCTCCGGATGACTCCAGGTCCCTTCACTTTGCTTCCCAGGATCTTTTCCTCTGATTCCTGCTGCCCTCTGTTTCATCCTCATTCCTCAGCCTTGTTCTCTTGTGCTACAGTTCCCACTGCTCATACCCCATGCTTGCTTTTGCCTCCATATCTTCAAACAATGATATACTTCATCCTGATTCCCCAGCCCTCCCTCCACTAATTTCTAGTCAATCTTAAAAACTGTCTAGAAGGCACCTAGGGTGCCAGAGCACTCGAGACCGCCCAGTACCACCTCCTCTCCCAGCAGCAGGGTCACCTGCAGTTATTGCAGAGCCTCCTGGGACACCTCTGTCCCACCATCACCTTAAAATATGCTAATTATTGGCTTAGTTTTCTATTCCCCTTACTGAAGTGTAAGACCCCAAAGAATGGGATTCTCTCCTATTTGTTATTGTATTAATATTTTCAGTGGCTCACACAGTTCCCAGCATATAGGAGGAAAGAACTCAATGAATGTTTGTTGAATGATTCATTCATGAATAGAATTGCTTCAACAGAATAAACTCACTCTTGATGTCAGGGACAATCTTGAAAAAGCAGGTGATAACATTAGAAAAATCCTGGGCAGGAAGTCATGAGATTTGGCTTCCTCCTAAATGCAGGCAAGTCGCTTCTCCTTTCTGCACAGAACTTCAGTTTTCCCCCACATAAACTCCAGCAACCCAGTCTGAGAGATCCTTTTAGCCTCCTATGCTTCATGGTGGTGAATCACACATTTTTTTTCCTTTAAGAAGCACTTTAACTCTTCTGAGTTGCCTATAAGGGACATCAGACAACAAAGTCCAGAAAGACCCTCTTAAAAATCCCTAAATAGCATCAAGGCCATCATCAGAAATGAGGGTTGCATTGGTTAGCGGCAACAGGACTTAGTCCTCAAAGCCTAATTGTCAACCTCCTACTGACTTTTTCCTGGGACTGAGGCCTCCTTATCTTTACTTTCTCCTAATTGGCATCCCAGGGCTTCCCTCTGGCAGTTCACCATCTTTTCCCTACAGAGCTGACAGGTTTGCTGAATTCCAAAGATAGGGGTGAAAGCATGACTCAGAATTAAGGCCTGTGAAGAATTGGAAGGGGTGCCCAATTCTGTGAATGACCATCAGGTATCTGGAAATTTATTACAACCCTCCAGAGCCTGATGCCTAACCAACAAAATCCTGGGCTAGAATGTAGGGCAGCAGGTAAAAGGTCTCGAGACTGTCCTCGAGAGGTCCAGACATCCATCATTGTCTCTAGACCAAGTCTTACAACTATCCAAGTTTCTTGTAACGAGACCTAATTACTCAGATGTACAACAGAGCTGCCATTATGACCAACAGAACAGACTTTCATTTAAAAGTAGCTCTAGATCCACACCAGGTATCATGTACCTTCCTTGTCCAGTGGATATTCACATAGACACTACAACAATGGCCACAGTGGAGAGTGCAATTTACTAGAATATCAGCACCAGGAAAGAAGAAACTACATCTATCTGGTCAGTGCTATACTCCTAACACCTCATTCAAGGCTGGGCACATACCAGGGGCTTACTGGATATTTGTCAGGATTCAGTGAATTTTTTTTTTTTTACTTTAAGAAGACATACATGTTTGAAAAGGTTAGGAACCACTGGATAATCAGAATCGTTAACAACGTAATAGCACCACATTTTATAGACCTTTGCAATGAAAAATCTTTTTTTTTTCACATATACAACTGCATTTGACTCTCAAAAAATGACTTTGCAGGGGAAGGGAAGCTCAGAGTACAAGAGGCTTCCCCAGGAGGCACCACAGGCAACAGGTGTTGGAACTGGGGTTTCAGTCCTCACCGTGCAAGTCCACTAGCAGAGGAAGGCAGCCCCTCTCTCCCTCTGCTACCTGGGATGGCTCAGATGGGTCATAGTCTAGTAAGAGAAGGCCCGAGAAGACTGCAGTTTCATCAAGCCAGTTAATAATTGTAAGAGTTATCTCCTTGATGTGTTGAGGTTTTAGTTAAAAATAATAATAATAATAATAATTGTAAGGGTTATAAAAACAGGGCAGAGTTTCTTCCATTTAAAAAGGTAAAGACTCTGAGGACGTTGCCTGAGCAATTGCAGGCTAGCCTCTCTTTTTGTATCTTAGTTGTCCCTTCTTTTTCTATGATTAAACAAAAGTAAAATGGCAGGGACAGGGGCGGTGCCTGTGGCTCAGTAAGTAGGGCACCGGCCCCATATATTGAGGGTGGCAGGTTCAAACCCAGTCCAGGCCAAACTGCAACAAAAAATAGCATGGTGTTGTCACCAGTGCCTGTAGTCCCAGCTACTTGGGAGGCTGAGACAAGAGAATCGCCTAAGCCCAAGAGCTGGAGGTTACTGTGAGCTGTGATGCCACAGCACTCTACTGAGGGCCACAAAGTGAGACTCTGTGTCATAAATAAATAAATAAATAAAATGGTAGGGGCAAAATGACTTTTAAGTAATTTCCAGCATGTATTTTTGTGTATTTTGATTGAAATCCAAGGTCTAAGGATTGTAGGGCTGAGATATGAAACTCAATGCAAATTGGAATCAGAAGAATACGGATTCAAGTAAGGTACACACAATGGAATTGGATACAATGGTTAAAATGTTGTAGAGTTGGCCAGGCATGGTGGCTCACGCCTGTAATCCCAGCACTTGGGAGGCCGAGGCAGGTGGATTGCTCCGAGCTCACAGGTTCAAGACCAGCCTGAGCAAGAGTGAGACCCCCTTCTCTTAAAAAAAAAAAAAATTAAAAAACAATAAAATAAGATATTGTAGAGTTATATTTATTGGTATGAAATTTACTAAGACAAGTCAAAGGAGAACAGACGCTATATAGTGTTTTCGTGTTTATGTAAGGTTATATACCCTCTTACAGGGGCAAAGACAGATGCTTGGTAAGAGTGATGGTCCCCAAATATTAACTAGCTTTGCACGGCAGGATTTCAGGTGACTTTTATTTTCATACTTTTATACTGTTATGAGTATGTACAACTGGGTGCTGCAGTTTGCACGTTCTCTGAACCCATTTTGGTTCCTGACCAAGATAGTACAAAGCACCCCCATGGGGCAGTGGTTTTTATTAGCTAGTCTCCACATAGCATCCACAACTGAGTGGACACTCCCAGTCCATTGATAACTATGGAAACCAAGCCTTGACTGGCCATGGGGCAAGCCATGAGCAGACTCAGGTCACAGTGCTTACCGCTGCTCTGAGCACCGCATGAGTCTCTCCCAGAAGGTGCAGGGGACACCTAGACAGTACCTGGTCCCTTTGACCATCTGGCCTGTCTCTCTCTGGGTCTCTGCATTTGCTTTCTTGTCCCCTGAGAGGGACTCAAGAGGGGAGACAGCTGGACAAGTCTGTCCCTTACCGGCTGGCCAGGTACTGCCATTTTGTATCCATAGCCTTCAGCCCCACAGGCCATTGACCCTGACCAGGTACTCAAGGATTTTGGAGTCCCAGGACCGCAGTGTGGCCCAAAGCCTTACCAAGTGTGAGATGATGAGCTAGTCAGCTTGCTTTCCTGAACTTCAGTTTATTCACCAGTAAAATTGGAATAAATATGCTGCTTCATACAAGGATCAAATCAGATAAAGCTTACTGAAGTGCTTCGTAGTCTTTACAAATGGTCTGGTGGTTGAGAAATTGGCAAAACAGCAGAGATTTGGAGTCAGACGTGGATGCGAATGTGGCCCCGTCCCAAACTGACATTGCTGGGAGTCAAACATGCTCTTGGGATTTGTGTAAGCGCCAGAGAAATATGGCTCAAGTACAGCCTTCTCGAGAACAATTATTCAGATATTGTGGGGGTGGGAGAGGCCCTATGGCTGGAACCCAGCTTCCCCTACCTTGTTTTTATTTTTACACCCCTGAAGTTCAAAGCCAGCTGTCTGAATCACTTGCAAACAGAGCCAAAACTACTTTCATGCGTCACAGGAGGCCACAGCCTCCAGCCACGCCTCAGGATGGTGCACTAAAAATATCCTCCCCGTGCTATTTTTAAAGCTGCGCAGGCTGCCAACCACAGGCCACTAGAGTGGAAGTCCTCACTGTGCACACGCAGAGGTCACTGAATCAGGGCTTGATTCCTCATGGGCCCTTGGGTCAGATAAGGAGCTGGATATAAACCCCCACTCTCTCTTCCCTGACCACTGGGACTCACTGTGAAAGGCCCATGTACAGGTGTAACCTTTTAACCTCCCTGGGGACCTGCTGGGCACCGAGGGCCACCATAGAGTCCACTATGATGGGACCCCTATGTCTAGCTGTGTGCTTCTGCCCAGTGGGGACACTGGATACCCACCCTTCATTTTTGCATAGTCATTTATAATTTTAAAAGCCTATTCATATCTGTTACCCTCTCTGACCCTCACAGCACTTCTGCTAAATGGATATTATCTTCCTTATCTTATAGATTAGGAAACTAAAAAAGCATGTGTGCTCCTGTAACACCACTGTTTCCTGATAGAATGTAAATTAACTTCCCAATGTGACTGAAGGTGGGATGACTTTGGGTGACCAGACACTGGCTCAACATCTCTCTTCTCAGTCTCCTACACAGCTGGCCACACCTCACCCTCCGCTGTAGTCATACCCATCACCATTCAATCATTCATTCAGTCATCTGACAAGCATTTTCTAAGTGCCCACTCTGAGCCAGGCTCTCTCTGTGCTAGGCTCAGAGATAGCTGACATTGTCCCTGCCCTGGAGAGGTGACAGTGCCAGGACAGAACTTCAGTGCACGGTAGGCAGAGAAGGCAACACAGAACTCAGGAAGGGAGTCATCCCTTTGGGTGCCCTGAGCAGAAGACAGCAGAGCAGTCCAGACAGAGGGAGCGACCAGGACAGGCTGGAGTCGTGAGAGAGCAGGGAGTATGTGGGCAGGAGACAGGAACCAAGGGCTGGATGGCCGGGCAGGCTCAGAGCAGGAGGTTCAAGGCTGCCCAAAGGGCACTGGAAGTCAGTGGGGGGTTCCAGCAAAGGCCAGTGTGATCCTCTGTGGGTGCTGGAGCTATCCCTGTGGGAGCCCTGAAGCCTTCAGAGAAAGAGGTCAGTTGCAGGCCTTACCATAGTTTAGGTGAGACGGGATGGGAGCAAGGGAGGTGGAGTGAGAGTGGACGCGAAGGGAGATCCACTTCTAGAAGTACTTGAAAGTAATTAGAAGGTAGAATGGGAAGGAGTCACAGAGCTTAGTGACTAGCTGAATGCTTGAGGTCAGGAGAAGAGTTCAGGGTAAGCCCAGGGTTGAGCCTGGGATGAGTGGGTGCAGATTAATGCCATGGGCGAAGTGAGGGATGCAGAGGGCAGCAGAAGGGAGGTCTAGGCTTGATTTGGGTCAGGGCTAATGAGCAGCCCGGCTGTCTCAGTAGCAATGATAAGACGGAAGTCAGATGTATAATTATGGAGCAAGGGGAATCAAGCTTGGAGAGGACAGTGGAGGCTGGTGAGGAGTGGAAGGGGCTTATAGAAGAGTGGGTCTCAACCACACCCATCAAAATCAACTGAGCTGGCTCGGCGCCTGTGGCTCAATCGGCTGAGGCACCAGCCACATACACCTAAGGTGGCGGGTTCGAATCCCCAGCCCGGGCCCGCCAAACAACAATGACGGCTGCAACCAAACAATGGCCGGGCGTTGTAGCAGACGCCTGTGGTCCCAGCTACTTGGGAGGTGGAGGCAGGAGACTCGCTTGAGCCCAGGAGTTGGAGGTTGCTATGAGCTGTGATGCCATGGCACTCTACCCAGGGTGATAGCTTGAGGCTCCGTCTCAAAAAAAAAAAAAAAAATCAACTGAGCAGCTTATTAAAAATATGCTGATGTGGCTTAGCGCCTGTAGCTTAAGCAGCTAAGGCACTAGCCACATACACCAGAGTTGGCGGGTTCAAATCCAGACCAGGCCTGCCAAACAACAATGACAACTACAATCAAAAAATAGCCCAGTGTTGTGGCAGGCGCCTGTAGTCCCAGCTACTTAGGAGGCTGAGGCAAGAGAATCGCTTAAGCTCAGGAGTTAGAGGTTGCTGTGAGCTGTGATGCCATAGCACTCTACCCAGGGTGACAGCTTGAGACTCTGTCAAAAAAAAAAAAAAATACTGACGTCCAGTCCCCAGCACCAAAAATTCGGATTCAATTATTGCATAATGGACCCTGGCATCTGAATATTTTTAAGTTCCCAGGTGATTCTTCTGGTGTACAGCCAGGGATGGAATCTCTGCCATGGAGATGTGGTGACAACAGAGGTGGCCTGGGGAGGCCTTGGTGTGTACCAGCACGGAAGGCCCAGGGATGACAAGAGCCAGAAATTGGCCCAGGCCCCAGGGAGGAGGACGCCAGGAGAGCATGGTGGGAGGGGTGCCAGGAAGGAGGTCCTGTGAGTAGAGTCTGGTGCTATGAAAAGGGCCAGGTAGTGTGAGGACTGTGGAGTGTCTGGGGGTTAGCAATGAGTCAGTCCCAGTGACACAGGCCAAGGCAAACTCAGGGAGGGGGGACTGCATAGCCAGATTGGACCAGACCTTCAGGAGAGTGGTGAAGGAGGGGAGAAGGTGAAGGGGGGAGGTGAAGGAGGAGGAGGGGAGGAGGTGAAGACCCCAAGTGTGGACCACTCTGTTAGGAGACTTGGCTGTGTGGAAGCACAGGGAAAGGTGGTTACGGAGGCCTGGCTGACAGGTCTGCGGACGCTTCTGTACCCGGCATTAAGAGGCCAGGGGGATAAAGTGACAAGGCCTCGAATGGCAGAGAAAGTCAAATTCACTGCAGGCAGTCCTAAGGAAGCTGAGAAGCTAGGATTCAGGGCTCAGTGCAGAGATCTCCCCAGGAGGAGGGGTGCAGCCCAGCGCCTGGGGTACGTGTTGATGGTGGGCAGGTGCTGCTCCCCCACACCCCACCCCTAGTGCTTCTTTCTCAGGCTCCCCATGTCCTGCTCCTGCTGCTCAAGCTGACTGCCAGATCCTGCCTAAGTGCAGATGTCTCTACATCTTTCACCCCACCTCTCACCCCCCAGGAGCTTTTTTTACCAACTATGAAAGACCTACCATACGTCTGGAACCAAGTACTTCAGGCACACTTGGAGTCCCTGCTTTCAGGACAGACGCAGCCCACTTAACAAACATTTATTGCATAAATTCGTACATGCATACATGTAAAAACCTCAGCACACATCCACTTCCACGCATGCACACATCTAACTGTGCACACTCACCGCAGGGCAGACACACATTCACGAGGGGCACCCGAGGGTTGCCAAGGTCTCCTGCAGGACCCTGCTCATCCACTCCCTGCGAGCTGCTCTCACATCCTGAACAGAAGCCGTGGACACGAGCCCCGGCCCATTTACCTTTTCCAACACCTTTACTCTACTTTAGGGAAGGTCACAAGCCACTTTCAAAGTCTGGAACTGGGGCCCTTCTGACATTTGGTTGAAGGGAAGAAAATCTGCCATCACATTTTGGAATGAATGCACCATGAAGCTCACTTGGTCTTCCCAGTAAATGGCTTCTAGGAAGATAACAGGAAGAGGAGCCTTTCTAACACTCAGCCTCTTTCCCGGTTTTGCTCAAGGAACATCTGGCGGATTCAGTGACACAGTTTCAACTTGCAGTTTTTATTTCTTAATTTACAAGAGCTATAAAAGAATAGCTAGTAAAGCAGTCACTTCAATATTTTTAAGCTTACATCACTATTTCTTTTTTATACCAACAAATGTTATTGAATATTTGCAAAAAAAAAAATTCAAAGTCAGTACATTTTGATACATTCTTAAGTAAAACTGTTCTTTTTTTTTTTTTTTTTTTGAGATGGAGCCTCAAGCTATCCCCCTGGGTAGAGTGCCATGGCATCACAGCTCATAGCAACCTCCAACTCCTGGGCTCAAGGTAGTCTTCTGCCTCCGCCTCCCAAGTAGCTGGGACCACAGGCGCCCGCCACAACGCCTGGCCATTTTTTGGTTGCAGCCATCATTGTTGTTTGGCGGGTCCGGGCTGGGGATTCGAACCCGCCACCTTAGCCGATTGAGCCACAGGCACCGAGCCGGACGATTTTCTTAACTCTGAGCTTCAGTTCCCGCTTCTGTAAGATGAAGGTAATAGCTCTTGATCACAAACTAGTGAGAAGCAGCCTAGCTGGTGGCAAAGAGCATGAACTCTGGGGTAAAACTGAATGGGCTTGTATCTTGTCCAGCCCAGTTTGAAAGTCTCTCCCTGGCTCAGCTTCCTTATCGGTAAATTGGAAATACCAAAAGTAATAATAATAATGATAATTTCTCCTTCAGGGTTGTTCTGAGAATTAAATTAGACAAATGAAAAGCACTTAAGAAACATTAACTGGCACACTGTAACTACTCTACAATAGAGTAGTATGTGTGTTAGATATAATTATCACTTATCTGAAGTGCAAACCTTACTGGGTGATGGTAACATTTAATTCCCATCCTTTCAGTTACATACACACACACACACACACACACACGTGTACACACATACATATGCACACATAGAGGGTGCCCCAAAAAGTATACACATTTTAAGAAAGGAGAAAATTGTATTAAAATTGTAATACTGTGGGTGGCACCTGTGGCTCAAAGGAGTAGGGCACTGGCCCCATATGCCAGAGGTGGAGGGTTCAAACCTAGCCCCGGCCAAAAACTGCAAAAAAAAAAAATTGTAATATTCAAGTCATACTCGACTTCTGCAATTATAAGAGATACAAGATGACAAAAGTTATCAGTATATATTGAGTATTAAATTTTGATAGTCTTTTTCTTAAAGTATGTATACACTTTTTTGGCATTTTCTCTGTGTATTGTGGTGAAATGCAAATTGTATAATATTTACCATTTTAATAATTTTTAAGTGTATAGTTCAGTGTTGTTAAGTACTGGTTATGTTGTTGGATAACTAATCTCCAGAACTTTTTCCTTTTGCAAAACTGAGACTATGCCCATTACATGAATTCTGTCCCATCAGTAATACTTTTATGTTGCTCAGAATCAGATGCTAGGCTTTAGGTCAGAAGTATTTGACTAAGTATTAACCATTTTAGCCAAGAAATCAATGCCAGTCATTTCAAATGGCTGAAGTTGTTGGGAAAGGACAGCCAGAGTATACAAAATATAGTCAGGTTTCATTGACTATGCCATTTCCATTGATTCCTCTATCTTCATCTCTATATCCCTATAGATCCTAACAGTCTCCTCCGGACCAAATAATGGATACACCCTTGGGTTCCCCAGGTGAGGGCTGATTCCAGCTTTAGGGAGTTAATGATGGCTGGTGAGTTAAGTTACAGAGTTTTCTGGGAAATGCCTGACAAGTTGATGGCACAACAGATAAAGGAAAATAAGTTCAAGCTTAGTCGCTGGCTGCATGGAGAGGCCTGGTGATGGTTAGCACTCAGGACAAAAATCGGAACAAGTTACCTAGGCTCCTCACTCAGCAATCCTTTCGGTATAATGGGAGGAAGAGAGAGAAAAAATTTTTGTAAAATAACAACAGTCACTAAAAAGAACCAAATGCTTCTTTTTTGGTAGAGTTTATTCCTCTCTGAGGATTTCATTTTTTATGAATTTTCCTATGGGTGGATTTCCAATGAGGAAAATTAGATAAATATGACAGGCATACTGCATACGATGCATGTGGATGTGAGCAAAAGAAAAAACAACCTAAGATGCCATGCCCAGGAAAAGAGATTTATTGCTTTGCATGATTAAGAAAGTGAAGTGGTGGAATGAGTTTCATGTGTGGTTCAATCAGGGCTCCAGCTCTGTTTTCTATGGGGTTCTTACCCCTGCAATTCTTTTTGTATCTATTTTATGCTCAGTCTGGCCTCCCTTTGGGTATCAAGGCCTCACCTCTAACAGGGTGTCCAGCTTGTGGTCCTTGGGTTGTATGATGTTTTTGTGAGGACTGTTTTTAATAATCTGTTGTGTCAGATATCATGAAAAGTATACACAGACCTTTTATCTGCTGATTAACTTTCAGCACAGAAAAAAAAGGTTGGCCATTCCTGATAGAAAAAGAAATTGACTATACCCCAAATCTTAGGAAAAGACCTGACTGGGTTGATGTAGCTTACATACCCGTCCTTGCTCCAGTCATTAGGATCTAGGGATGAAATGCCTCAATTGCATCAGCTTTGGCTGCCTCTTTATCCCTGACCCCAGGAATCCCTGAATAGACATTGGGAGGTTATTTGGAATGGGGAACAGGTAATGGAAAGTGAATAGACAATATAGGAATCCGCTATAGTATATAACCTCATTTAGGGCAGACTTACATTGGCATTTTATTTCTCATAAGTAGATCACTACTGCTGCCACCTTACAATTACAGCTGTATGCTATACAAGCAGTGAAGACAGAGTGTGACCATTGCTGGAAGGGTATACCACAGGAGAGATCTTTCTAGCCTTGAGATGATTGCTTTTTTCACATTATTAATGATGTTCCTCTGTAAACAATCTCTATGTTGTGTTCTTTTCTCACCAATTCTGTGATTTTTCTAATTCATCTTAGATATTTGTTTGAATCCAGATTTTTACTACTTCCCTACTGGATTCTAATATGTCCTGGATGAGGCGATGACTGGATATTTGGATGTTGAGCCAAGATTCAATTGATTTCTATTATCAGGCTAGTTTAGGAAATAGCCAACTAGAATTGATCATGATTGTTCTCTCTTGGCTACTGGAGAACTTAGAGCAGACTCCGCAGGCTAATTCTTGAAAAGCATTCAGGCCTACATGGTATGAATTTTGGATACTAATATTAGTTTCTGCTTTGTATTTCTTCTACTCTTACTCTCTATTTCTCTCAAATTTTCACATTAAGCAAACATTTTATTGTATCATTTCAAAAATACCATCTTAACTTCTATTTGGAACAAAATAGATCAGATAGGATTCTGGCAGGATGTACAGAAACCACACTCCACCAGGATTTTTTTAAAAAGACTTTTTCATCAAGGACTATTTACAGAGCAGTGGTGACCAACAAGTGATGTTGCCAATAGCAACAGGAGACTGGGGAGGTCTATTAGTTTCCTAGGTTGCTGTAGCAAATTAATGTAAACTTAGTGACAAAAAAACTATAGAAATGTATTTTCTTACAGCTCTGGAGTCCAGAAGTCCAAAATGAGCTTCCCTGGACTAATGCCAAGGTGTTGGCAGGGCTGATTCCTTTTGGGAGCACCAGGTGGAGAATACCTCCCTTGCCTCTTTCAACTTCTGGTTACTGGCAACATTCCTTAGCTGGTGTTTGAGTTCCTCCAGTCTCTGCTTCTCTGGTCCTATAGACTTCTCTTCTGCATCAAATTTCCCTCTGCCTTCCTGCGTTTCGTGTCCACCTAGATAATCTAGGATAATCTCGCATCTCAAACTCCTTAACTAAATCACATTTGCAAAGTCCCTTTTGCCATATTAGCTAACATTCACTGGTTCCAGGGATCAGGAGCTGGTTATCCTTGGGAACCATTATTCAGCCTCGCATATTAAGAATGCTGCTGCTCAAGCCTGGTTCTGAGATGGAGAGGGCACTCAGTTGTGGCTGTCCTCCACAGCCTCTGTCATAATGGTGCCCTTTTTTTCTGGAGGGAGGGAGCAGGAGGAAGAGATAACCTGAAGTGTCTTTTCTCACCTCCCACCCCTCTGCCTCAGTCTCCTGCCAGTGCACCCTATCAGTTCAGGCAGAAATTGAAATCCACTGAATTCGATCTCCTGGGTATAGCACAGGGCAGAAAAGAACAATGACTAGATTTGGCGGAAAACCAGCCTGCAGGTGGGAATAAACACCAGAGCATTGCTGAGCTGTGAGCATGATTGCAGTCCTGGTCTCTGGGCAGTGCTGCTCAGAGCAGTATCTTTTGCTTAACACACAGATACACATGTTCCAGAGTTTTCAGGGAGTCTTGGATCCAGGACCTTCCAGTTAAGAGGAGATAGATCTGAGGTGAGTTTCACTGCAGTGTTTTTTGAGTTTTTCTTTTTGTTATCCAGTACTCTAGTCTGGGGTGGGAGGAAGGCTATTCGGTTAAGGTTAAGGGGACTGAGGAGTCATAGAATCCCAGGCTTTCAGAAAGCTACACTCTGGTACTAATGTATCCGCCCTCTCTATCACAGAGTTCCATTCCTGGGAACTTAGGTTGTACATCTTGTCTTCAGGAGCCCCATACTGCTGAGACTTGCAGTGGAATTGTGATACCTTGCATACCAAAGCTGCTATCTCCAGATAGAAATTTAAAACTGAGGTTGGATCAGCAAAGGACAAGGGTCTGGCCTCAGTAGGGTGAGTGAGCCCAAGGGACTATAGCCCCAGAACACTCATTACGCAGCTTTTCTTTCTCTCTGCCACTTCCTATAGGTACTCTCTCCCTTTCTCTACCAGGACCCTCCTATCAGCCATCAATTCAGCCCTTTATCTCCCCTCCCCCAGATCTCTCCCAGTGGAGACTTGAGAAGCCCTTCCTGGCAGACATCAGGTGTTTTGGGAAGCACCCATGTCCAAATTCTTGCCTTCTAATGATTGCACTTACATGTATATGTGTGTGTGTGTGTATATATATATATTTTTTTTCTTTTTTAATTGACATTTGAAACTGAAGACAAAACCAGCTGCTTCTTGACATGGGAAAAAAGCAAAACATAAAAAGAATCTCCTAAGGAGCCCCCTCACCTCCCAAAGCTCAAACCAATAAAAAGAATCCCGTCCATAATTCAATCTCCCTGCCTCCTTCACTGTGACTAAAGCCAGCAGAAGCAGCACAGCAGGGACCCCTCATTGACAAGGAATTTATCATTAGTAATTTTATTAGCTTTAACGTCACCAACTAGGGCTACCGATAGTTTCAGTATTCTTTTTCCTGAGGGATTCCCCCCACCCCAAGGACAGATGTTCCACAGGCCTGACATTTAATTGCTTTTATAATTTAGCGTATATCAGTTGAATGACAAAATTTTTCAAAATGCCATCACTGACAAAACATTCCATAGTTTGTTCTATATAAATTTGTCATTTTTACCTTTCTTTTACAAATTTCTTAGGGCTTGGAAGCCTATCTACTATAATTATTGTAATAATTCTCTAAAAGGAGACACTCATCTGTCATGGTTGAAAGCAAATTCTTTTCAGTGGGAATGCTTTAAAATGTCTTATTTGGACACAAATGGCCATCCATTAATTGGTAATTTAAGCAAGTTACTTGAAGTCAGGCAATTAGGTTAATGAGACTGCTGGCCTTTGAAGTTGACTGAGAGCAGAGATAAGTTCACCACTTCTTAAGAAGACATTACATTAAATCAATTTGGTGTAAAGGTAGAGGGACCATTGTCCCCTGCTACAGTTTCGAGGAAAGATCATGCACGCACAGATTAGCTCCAAGCATGGAAATTAGATGGTGGGCCTCTTAGGCTTTCTGGCAACCACCATACTGTCGAGGAAGAAGCAACAGCTGCCCCCGCTATATCACTGGCAAAGATGACAGGTGTGGATTAGGCCTCACATGGAAGCCAGAGACTCTTGAGGGAGCAAGATAGACAGGATAGACCCACAGAGGCAGGGAGTGCCCCAAACTGAAGCAGATGGAATTGCTGATAAATGAGTTGAAATGGTAGAGGTCCCTACAGTGGATTTACTGAGAGCTGCTCCATGGAGGGGCAATTTCAGGGAGGCCAGGCTGCCTTTAGATGTTAATCAGAGGCATTCATATGTTTTGTCCTTCACTCTTCAGGGGAAGGTGTCAAATGTCTTGATGAAATACCTCCCTGTGCTTATCCAGACATGGGGAATCAGCCACCCTGTTGGTAAATGACTCAGGGAGAATCAATAGAGTGAGGGTCAGGCGTGGCTGGATACACGGTCACAAAGCAACAGAAATTATGTCATAAGTGGTCTGTGAAGCAGAGCCCATCAAAGCCATGGTCTACTTTTAAGGGCAAGATCTGGAATTGGGGAGGGGCTGTTATAAGAGATGAGGGTATTGGGGTAAGGAATTCAAGAGGATTGAACTCTTGTTATGGCAGTGGGCACCTGCCAAATCCACTTATTACAGCAGTGAGCAGCCACCACATAAGGATGTCAGGGTTGGTTGGGCACCTACACTCAGTAGTTAGGGTGCTGGTCACATGCCCTGGGGCTGGTGGGTTGGAACCTGGCTGGGTTTACTAAACAGAAAAGAAACAAACAAACAAAAAAAATACCTGGGTGTTGTGGTGGGCACCTGTAGTCCCAGTGACTAGGGAGGCTGAGGCAAGAGAATCGCTTGAGCCCAAGAGTTGGAGACACCACAGCACTCTACCAAGGGTGACAAAGTGAGACTCTGTCTCAATTAAAAAAAAAAAAAGGGGTGTTGGGGGTATTAAAAGCTGCAGAGCTGCATAATCATTGGTGCCTCCATAGGATAAGCAATCTAACAGTTTGGACAGATCACATGTAGCTGAAAGGAAGAGTATGCCCTCAGGGCCAATGCGTGTTCAGTGAGTTCACATTAACAAACAACTGTGCATTTAAGGAGGGGAGAAAAATCTCACTGCTATTCCTCACAAACAAGGTTGAGTTTGAAGTTTGCCGCTGGGCAATGCTACGTGCCTGTGACACCTCTTATGCACCAAGCAAACAGACACCATCGTGCATCTTCTAGATTTAGGGAGACAGAATTCTTTTTTCCTGATGTTGATAAGAGGGAGAAGGGGGCAAAGTCAGAGGAAAGCCTGTGTATTTAGGATGTTTCTAGGTACCATCATACGAGGACCTTTGCTGGCCTCTCTGCCTTGGGGAGGATCTTATGCTGCTGCCTCTGGTAGTGATTATGAAAGAAGCTGCCGAGTGAGGGAGGAGGTAGTTAGTTTGGCAGCTGGTACTAGATATACCAGGGGCTATATACAAGTAGTTGGCTGATATTTCCTGGCTGTGTGTTTTGGTACTCATATCTCCTTCACTCTAAAAGCTGCCCAGCTGTCTTCTTTCCCACTCTAGACCATCCGGTAGTTCCTTTTAACTTGATGTCACCTACAGCATATGGAAGTGCCCACTATGGCTGTCCAGGGTTCTTGGCTCTGGGTCCTAACAGGATTAGTCCTTCTTACCTAAATTCTTCATGGTTTTATCTGATTTTTGTTGGAGAATCAGGGTGATCTCTTGCTTCATTTCAAGAAATGGAGTCTGTGAGACAATTGTGCATGGCCTTGATCTGTGTTGGCCAGCCTTGTGATTGAAGCACCACACCCAGTTCAGTTGCCAAGGCTGTTCAGCACATGGATGCACATCTCAGAGTAAGATGTAAGGTGTGGGGTAAATTAGATCTCCATAAACCCAGCGCAGGTGGAGACACACTGGCCAAAGTTAGCCCCATGGAGGTAGACAGCTTCCTAACGCTCTAATTATACATTCTGAACAGTATCTCTGGAGCAACACGTTTCCATCCTTTCCGGGGCTCCCAGAAGAATGGGCCCGCACCGCTGCCTCCAACACTTCCTGTCCATTAAAGCAAGTTCTGAACAGAGGGCTGACATCCACTAGGTAGAGATGCTGTGCTTTAAATACGACTGTCCCAGCCTTGAAGTGGGGGTGACTGACAACCAGCCATCCATGCTTACCCTTTTCATTCTTCTGGAAGAAGGAGAACTAATGTTTAATTAAGTACCTAAAGGCTTAGCAGGTAGGGTGGCTAAAGTCTCCACTTCACAGTATTTGCCAACAAGACCTTTTGCTTCAAGATTTTTTTAAATCCACTTTTCTCAGAAAATTTTCCTTTCTTCTTTCCAATCAGTCTACAGCCTTTTCCCCCTTTAGATTTCAAAATGAGATGCACCTCTTCCAGGAAGTTCGCTCTGACTAAGTCTCTGCATCAGCCTGGAATCTCTGTTGTCTTCTTTCTCACGTATAACTGATGTATTTTATGCATAGTGTTTTTCGTTCTTTGTGAACGTGCGTTTTGTACTTTTCTCAGTTGAGGTTATATTTTCACCTTTACTGTTGCTTATGCAGTTTTGAGACCCGTACACCAGGTGGTGGTAGTTTCCTCACACTCTGATTATGCATTTGAATAATTTGCAGAGGAGGAAAATGGAAGAGGAGAACTGATGTTTAATCCAGTACCTTTTGTATGCCAGGCCTTTGTACAGCAGCTAATGTAATCATCAGAAAGTCTAGATGATGCAGATATGGTTGTTTTCATTTTATAGTTAAGGAAATTGAATTTGGGGAGAGGCAAAGTAACTTCCCTAAACTTACCATCCTTCATGATGAAGCTGGGATTGGCATTGTTGAGAATGAACACATGCATATCTTTTCTGTGCTGTTATGAAAACAACAATGAAGTCAATCCCCATTTCAGAATCACTGTCCTAAGAACTCAGGTATAATTTGGCATCTTCCTCATTAATCCTTGTTTGTAATAATCTACATATTTGTAAGTAGACAAAACAAACAAAAGGATGGACGGTTTCTTGGAAGAAAAAAAATAGCTTCTAAAGCATCTTGTTTCCAAAAGTACATGTTTCCCCAAAAGCAAATTCGCTATTATTCCTACCCCTCCCCCCACAATTTATCATATTGCTTTCACTTTGAGGGAGGAATTCCCTCTTCCAATGACTTTAGAAGTGGGGAGACTGGCATTCTAGACCCAGGTAACTGGGAATATTTCCTCAAATATTCTCTGCTTTCCTTTGAGCTTCAATTTTCCATGCGTAAAGCAAGGAGATTGGAATAAAGCCTATGTCAACACTCCCCTGTAACCTGGTTGGTTATTTGACTGCTGTGACGGCTACCACTGAACTCATTCAACAAGCACAAAGACAGGGTGTCACCAGGCACCCCCTTGTCTGGGATTGGTTTATGCAGTCCTTCAGGATTCAAAATAATCTCACCTCCTCCACAGTCGTTCTCAACCTTCCTAATGACTCCTAATATCTCAACCCTTTAATACAGGCCCTCATGTTGTGGTGGCCCCCAGCTATGAAATTATTTTCATTGCTACTTCATAACTGTAATTTTGCTACTGTTATGAATCATAATGTAAATATCTGATATGCAGGATGTACTTTCATTGTTACAAGCGGTCGCGACCCATAGGTTGAGAACCTCAGCTCTAGGAGAACTTGTTTCATAGCTAAAGATAATTCTCTAGATATTTTAGCTAGGTCCTCGCCCACCCTACCCTAAGTTTGATCCTTCTCAGACAGGGGAGAGTAGTATGCCTGTGTGCAGGCATTCATTCATTCATTCATTCATTCAGTTTTTGCAGCAGGAATGTGTGTGATTCTAATTTTTTCCTTTCATTTGGCTATGAGATCCTATTTTCTGTTTTTTTTCTAAGTGTTCTTTGCTTCTGGTTTCTAAGGTTTCTGGTTCTTGGGGCCACAGTACCTGGAAACTGTGATGTCAGTGGGTCTCACCAACAGGGAGCAGCTATTTGATCCTGTCCCAGTGTCTGTGCCAGGCACTGAGGGAATTAGACATGGGCTGTGCTGTTTGGGGCTCAGAGACAGTGGGGGAGAGAGGTGGAAGCTGATCATAACACAGTCAGCATGTGCCGTGACATAGGGGTGTAGTGAGTGGGTGCCTCAGGGACACTACTGAGAGGGACAGTGAAGTACATTTGGGCTTTGGAGAAGCAAGCAGGACAACAATGGCTTCAGGAAAGTGACACTGACAGGGAGCCTCAGAGGATGTGAGGCACTGTTGCCTGGGTAGGTGGAGCGGGGAGGGGTCACTGGGAAGACTGAGGAAGGCCTGAGGCTTAGGCTGGATATCTGTGTTGTAAGAGTAGACGGGACACAAATGTTATGAATTTGTTTTACTCTCTATCAAAAAAAATTCCTAGGATCATCCTATAATAAGGCATCAGTCCGAGAAGAAAACTTATGGAGCATGATTGTGAAAATGAGCAGTGTTTTCAGACCTCCTTGCAGGGCCCTGGCCTAATGTTGAGGAGAAAGACTTCTGGGTGACAAAACACTGCAGCCGGATTGGCAGTTCTGGCTGAGCTCGGATCTTGCTGGACTGGGCTTTCCCACAGGCTTTGGGTGTAACCACCCTCAGCCCTGACCCATTCCAGGCTCTCTGTGGGTGCTGCTCAGGGGCCCACCCTCCTCTAACACAGAGCAGGGGCACAGAGTGCTGGACACCCCTTCAGGGGCACAGACAGTGTTAGGAGCTGAGGGCTGTGCAGTGACCCAACTGGCTCTCAGGTTTCTGGTTCCTGGGGCCACTGTACTTGGAAAACTGATGTCAGTGGGTCTCACTCAGGACACACTTCATATACAATCTGGAAAGAAGGGCAAAGTGTGCAGGGAAACCAGAGGCCCTCAGGCCAGCCGGTTACTATGTCTTCCCTTGGACCAGTCACTTCGGGGCCCTGAGTCTCATTCTCCCCTTCCCATGAGGGCTCTCACAGGGTTACACAAGATAATGCCTCTGTGAGGATGGTGGCTGGGATTTTTTTGCTAGGGTCATGAGTTTGTTCAAAAATATTGATGATTACTCCACCGAGAATATGAACTTCTTTTTGTTATCACTATACCCTTGTTAGGTGTGTGCTCCAGAAAGTGATGTGTCCTGACTGGAAATACTCTCAGGACCCAGTAGGTTGTTTCTAGGTTTGTGATATTAGAACAAGAGAGGCTGTGATATAAGTTTTTGTATGTAAAATTAACTATTTTGATTATCAAAAATAATACATGTAATTCCCAGAAACGTTTAGAAACTTTGGGATAGACCAAAACAAACACAAAAAATTCCTTGCTGCCATTGACTCACGCCAACTTCATTGGATGTCAAGGTGCTTGTACTGTTTTGTGACTTTCTTGTTTCACTTGTTTCATGTCTCTGTATCTCCCTGTGACGATGTTTTCTCTGTAACCACACTGAACAGATATCCTGTCATTTAGCCAACATTTAGGTTAATTCTTTCTAAACTTCTCATACATGATGCTGCAGTAAACATATTTATAGATACACTTTTGTGTTATCTTGGAAGTATCACCTTAGGGTGTGTCCTATAAAATATATTATGACCGAAAGGTTTTCCTTTTCGTTTTTCATTTTCTGTGAATTTTTGTTATCTGTTTTCTGGTTCCCATAAAAGCTTATGAATAGCGCATCTTTCTACCTCTCCCAAACACTTGACATGGCAATGAAAAAAAAAATCTTTGCCAATGTGATAGGCAAAAAGGCAAAGGCAATCTCATCTTAATTTGAATGTCTTTTGCTACCAGTGAGATTCTCTAGTTACATATACTTGTTTATTGCTGGTGTTTTTTATTTTGTTTGAGTCAATTTTGAGTTAATGTCTTTTGGATGTTTTTTTTTTTTTTTGAGAAAGAGCCTCAAGCTGTCCCCCTGGGTAGAGTGCCAATGGCTTCACTGTTCATAGCAACCTCCAACTCCTGGGCTCAAGCGAGTCTCCTGCCTCTGCCTCCCAAGTAGCTGGGACCACAGGCGCCCGCCACAACGCCTGGCTATTTTTTGGTTGCAGTCATTATTGTTGTTTGGCAGGCCTGGGCTGGATTTGAACCCACCATCTTAGGTATATGTGGCTGGCACCTTAGCCACTTGAGCCACAGGCGCCGAGTCCTTTTGCATGTTTTTAATTGGAGTTTTTTTTTTTTTCCGCAGTTTTTGGCTAGGGCTGGGTTTGAACCCGCCACCTCCAGCATATGGGGCCAGCTCCCTACCACTTTGAGATTACAGGCGTGGCCCTAATTGGAGTTTTTTTATGCCATGATTTCTTATATGATTCCCATACAGATTAAAACATTAACTCTTAGTATGTAAACATTTTTTCCAATGTTATTTTTCATTTAACTTTGTTCATGTTGATTTTTTATATAAAAAATAATTTTTTTTTTTTTTTTGAGATGGAGCCTCAAGCTATCCCCCTGGGTAGAGTGCCATGGCATCACAGCTCATAGCAACCTCCAACTCCTGGGCTCAAGCGAATCTCCTGCCTCTGCCTCCCACGCATCTGGGACCACAGGCGCCTGCCACAACGCCTGGCCATTTTTTGGTTGCAGCCATCATTGTTGTTTGGCAGGCCCGCCACCTTAGGTGTACATGGCTGGCGCCTTAGCCGATTGAGCCACAGGCGCCGAGCCATATTTTTATGTAGTCAGCATTTCAATTTTTTCCCTTTATGGTTTTTGCCTTCAAAAGTTCTTCCAAAGATGATATTATATAAATATTCATTAATATGTTCTTTAGTTTTATTAAGGATTTAATAATTATCATCCTATCATATAGTGAACCATCATTCATCTGTAATTTATTTTGGTATGTAGTATTAGGAACCTTATATCATTTTTTCAAATTATTATTAGATTATTTCATTGTTTATTAAATAATTTTCTTTCCTTTACTGATTTCCACCATCACCTTTAAGTGATTCTTCTTGTAAACAGGAAAAATACCTTCATCATAGAGATGTATTACTAACTTTTTTTTTTTTTTTTGGCCAGGGCTAGGTCTGAACCCAAGACCTCTGGCATATGGGGATGGTACCCTATTCCTTAAGCCACAGGCACCACCCAACTTTTTTTTTTTTTTTGAGGTAGAATCTCAGTCCCTGGTTGAGTGTCATGGCATTATACTCATAGCACCTTCAGACTCCTGGGCGCAAGTGATTCTCTTGCCTTAGTCTCCTAAGTAGCTGTGACTACAGGTGCCCGCCACAATGCCTGGCTATTTTTTAGAGGTGGGGTCTTGCTCTAGCTTAGGCTGATTTTGAACATATGAGCTCAGGCAATCCACCTGCCTGGGCCTCCCAGAGTGCTAGGATTACAGGCGTCAACTACCAAGCCCGGCCTTGTTCTGTTTTTTGAAAAAACATGCTTGTATCCTAGCACTTTGGGAGGCTGGGATAGGCAGACTGCTTGACCTCAGGATTTTCAGGTTGCAGTTTAAGATGTGTCAGCCACTGCACTCCAGCCAGGGCAAGAGAGCAAGACCCTATCTCAAAAACAAAACAAAACAATCTCCTCACCTCATGTTTTTATTGTTCAGTGTATATAGATGTAGTAATAGCATTTCTAGGAAAGCATGCAGAGTAATGGTAGAAGTGAGACAAGTCCTCGGACAGTCAAACCAATAATAATACAGAACCCATTAGAATATCAGCAAGTACAAACAAAGACCCAAAGTGTTTTTCTGCTGGTTTTGACAAGTTCATCACACTCAGGTTAGCTGCACACTCCTTCTTTCCCTTCTTTCCTTTATTTTAGCAAACATTTATTAAGTAACTACTCTGGGTCTAAATTCCAGAAAGGACTCAAACATAAATAAAATGTAGGCTTTGTCCTGATGAGCACACGGAGGAAGAGCCCTGCCCTGGAGCTGCAATTAGTTTTTATAGGGTACAGAAAACAAGAAGGGGAGGGGTAAAGTATAGGTACAATTTTGATTGGTTGCTATGGGCATGGGCAGATTACAGGTTAGGCATTAGTTTGTGATTGGGCATAGGTTTTGTGCCATGGGGTGCTGCTATTTTGGGGATGGGCAGGGATGTTATGCTGACTCATTGGGCCTAAGATGGCGGTGGTGACGGTCATTAAAATGGTGTTGGCTTGGCCTTCACAGGAGAGTCCAGGCCCGGGCTTGAATAAAGCTTGCCTCATGATCTTTACATAGGAGTGTGTCTTGGACTAACTCTTGGGGGATCGGGAAAAATCCAGGCACAACATTGGCAGCATATTAGCTGGAAATGCCATTAGCTTCAGCTCAACTAAATAAATAAAACGCTCAACTAAGAATGGCTTCAACTAGAAGTGTGTTGATACGCAGTTATTGATGCTAGCATAACAGGTTAAAGATTGTGAGGTTTAGGGTTAATATCTCTGTGATGTTCTCAGCCTTATCTCTCATCATTGCAAAAAAGCTGCATCTGTTCCAATCATTAGACCCTCATTCATCTGTGGTCAAGAGCAGGGGATAATCGGCAACGCGGGCCAGCAGTGTTTTCCCTCACGTACCTTCCTCTTATCACAGGGGAAAAATCTTTCCAGAAACCATCTAGCAGACTTCCTCTTTCATCTTATAGGTCAGAAATGGGTCACACACATATTCTTAGAGCAGAGGTTGGGTTCGCTTCTGGAGAACAATGTATCTCTGGCCACTGCCCAACAAAATTCTGGTTTTTGTGAGTGCGGAAAGAGGGGCCAATTACTTTGTAGAGGCAAGTAATGGTGTCTGCTACAGAGAGATGGCCATGTATACAAATATATACACTAAAGTGAAATTAGTACTTATAGAGGGATTCTAAGATTTGTCCTATTTCCTACGACCTTGGTAAACCCAATACTTCTGAGTCTCAATTTTTTCATCTGCTAAGTGGAGAAATTAATTGCTCTGCCCACATGTGGATCTAAGTAGGGATCATTTTAGAGAATGCCTTGTCAAGCAGAAGGCACTGAATACCTATACTTGTTGGTTTCTTAACACAAATAGTGCCAGTGTTTGGGGTAACCTGTAGGGTTCCCTTGATCTATAGCTTGGCATGGTGAATTTGGGCATGAAGGTGGGCCAAAGAGTAGCCCCTTGGCAGAGCTGGGATCTGGTTAGTTTAGGCATAGAGCTGAGATGTTGAAAAGAGCTGGAAGTGGGTCCTTAGGTTTTTGTGCACAAATCCTGAGCCATAGAAGGAAATGGGAATGGATGGCTTTCCTCCCTCCTGCTGGTCTGTGCATGGTAGATGCTGACAAGGAGGTGCAGTGAATTCCCACGCCTTTACTTGATGCTTTCTCTTCTGGGGGTGTGGGGTTCCCCAGAAACTGCACTGCGTGAGGCAGGTGCTCTGGTCCTTCTATGAGCTGGTGAGGATTGTTGCAGAGGACTCCGTTCCCCTCAGGCCAAGAGCTATAGCTCAGCCTTTGAAGACAACTTGGACAGGAGGAAAAATTGAGTTAGTTGGAATGAAAGGTCAGTCAAGGGAGGACTCGAAGGGGGGACCTTGGTGATTAAGTTCAACCGTTTCCTTTTTGTGGGTGTAAGAGAGAAATATTTCTGAATTTGCCCTGACCTTTTAAACCTTAGCTTGCTTGCTAAGCTAGTTGAAGCTCAAGTTCCTCTTCTAACCACAAAAGTCCTTTGCTTTCTCCCTGGAAATGTGGAGCCTTGCCATTACCCACATCTGCCAGAAACTCCCCTCTGTAAACCTTGCTTGAACCTTGGTTCACGCTTAACCAACCCGCTTCCATTTATTGAGGCAGCTTGGCAAACAGACGGCTCTGGGTGCAGTTAATAATCTTGTCATTTTTACCTTGTGGTCTTTTATATCTACCTCACCCATCCAGTTAAATTAAATTACCATCAGTCTCTTCCCCACCAGGTTGAAGATTAATGGGCCTTCAGCTGTCCCCTTAGAACACATGCAATCGTCACGTCCTGAAGAGAAATGCAGTGACTAATAAATTACGGGCTGTCTCCAGAGAATGGGGGCAACTCTGGAGTTCTTCTCAGTTTGTGAGGTTTTGGGCTAGGTATGTGCAAGGTCAAGAGTGGGTACCTTATTGCAGCAGCCATTGATGATGATACCTCTGAGAAGCACAGGAGAGGATGGGATCAAACTGCATGGCCTGTAAGCAGTTTCTACCTTTCTGAAAGTGTTGGAAGCAAGTGGTTCTATTCCTGGAATGAATGGCCTCTAACTGGTTTCTAGGGGACAGCCTCTCATTCCCAACCTCGATGCCTGGTAAAACACAGTTTCAGCTATCCCAAGGATTTGTCTTCTGATTCCCCAGGCTTGTCCCCTCTGTCCATTAAATGGGACTTTCTAGAACATATCAATTTGTTGTACCCTGAGTATCCACCAAGCACCTATGGGGCTCCCAGGAGTTTTCCAAAATATGAGTGTACCATAAGCTCCCAAATGGCTTGTGCACTGTGTCGTGGTCCCTAACCACACCCCCTCAACGCTCGTGTATCCCCACCCTCTCCTGCTGGCCAGTTGTTGGGAAAGCTTGCAAAGTCATCAGTGGAAACAAACCCAACTCTATTTTAAAAGAAGTCTTCACTTTGCAGTTGTCCATTCTTCTATTGATGGATTGAGTTTTAAAAAGACATAAAATACTTTAAAGTAAAAATCTGATTGATACCAAATATCTTTTCCGATGTCCCTAAGCAGTAAAACCAAGAGCACGGTTGGTAAAGCAATTCTCTTAATCCAGGCTGTGCAGTTGAGTGTTTTTCCTCATTTCCTTCCTCGAGTTTTAACTCTCAAGGAAATGCTGACCTTGGCTAATGACCGTCACTCTGTTCTGGGAGCCATTTCCTTTGCTGATTGTGTCCCCCTGAAGGGGAAGCAGCCCTCATGAACCCGAAGAAACACTCACCGTTACCATGTCCCCTTACTCATCAACCAGTAACATTACCATTCCTTAGAATTTTAAGTAGAATGCACATAATACATAGTATCTGTGCAGTAATATATTCTGAGGAGCTACATGACCTTAAGGGAATAATTTTACTTTTTTGATGGTCAGTTTCTACATATGTAAAATAATATTCCTGCCCTATTGCTTCACAGTTTGGTTAAAATGTTTTGAAAACCTGTCTAGTCATAGGCTTTACAACGAGTGATACACGTGTGAATGGTCTTCAGTTCAGTGAGTGAGAAGCGTTTGTACAGCTTGTTGCCTTGTACGAGGTGTCAAGATGCATTGTGTAATGTTAGTTCTGGCATTATTTGTTGCAGGTATGATTTTTTTACTCCCTTTACATAATAATTACTAAACTTGTTTTCTATATGTCAAGCATTGGGTTAAGCAATCTACATGTTTTAACTCATTTAATCTTCACATCAACCTCATGAGGTATAGGCACTGTTATTATTCCATTTTACAGATTAGGATATCAAGGCACAGAGAGGTTAATTATCTTGCTCATGATTACACAGTGAGTAAGTAGTAGACCTGGGAGCCTGATGCAAATGGTTTGGCCCTAGAGTTCTGACTTGTAAGATGTGAATTTATATAATTAGGGTAAACCAGCTGGTAAAAGAAGGACTCCTATCTCAAATGCCATGCCTTTTCTCTATCCGTGCTACCTCTTGTTTATCTAATATCCACGGCGTTTATAAATAGTTTTTAAAAAATCGTTATGGAAACTGTATGTCCATATGGTATATAAACATACACTTATCTCCGTATATTTAGACAATGTCCCTCAAATATGTTTCTACTAAAAATCCAGCAGACACTCCCCATTCTGATTAGAACAGGGAAAAAAATGATAAAGGACCTTGAACTGGAGACTTTACCATCTTGACAGTCACCATTTATGCTGAAATGTGCACTGTTTTCAGCAAGAAGTATGATCCTGGTTTTCAAAGGTCAAATAAATCACCTTTAAAGTCGTGAAAAAGTAAACAGACTGATGCCTGGGCAGCTTTCCTGAGTTTATGAGGTCTTCTGGCAACAGGGATGTACAAAAGCCCCATCAATCACCTCTACCCCACCCCCAACTCCCAAAGCATTTATTCCTAGGGGGAATCACTCTACCATTCAGGGTAATTTCTTTAAAAACTATTATTAGAAAATGTTAAATCAAATGAAAATGGAAACCCCCAGAGTAAATATACCTTCACAGAAAGCACTTTCCTTCTAGCCAAGTGTGAAAAATGGAGTTGTGATTCAAAGAAGGTTGAAAGGTGGTAGGAATTTGGGGGGCAGGAAGGGGGAGGGAAATAAGGGCGGAATGGCAGGGAGAAGGAGTGGGGAGATATCTAGGGCAGGCTGACATGACAGGACATAAACAAGATAGTTGTCACTGATGAAAAATAATTCCACAGTGCATGGCAGGGCATGTTTGCCTGCCAATCATTTTTTACTTTGCTGGTATCATCTTTTTAGGTCTCTAAAAGGGCTATACAAACCTTCTTTCAGTACATTCTTAAGTTACATCTACATATACCTGTATTATACATATAATGTATCTTCACTGTAAATCTGTAAGTCAACCTGGAAACGGCTATTTTGTATAAGAAAATAAATGTCCTCTAAAGATCTTTTCATCAGAGTACTTAAATTCTGTGCTGTTATTTCACCATCATGTAATGAGAGCCTGTCTGGTGTAAACAAAATCCCTTTAAAAAAGTGATTACAGTCATGCCTTGCGAGCTGCCAAATGGATCCTTGACCATCCGGCCAGACTGAAGCCCATGCCAAGGCCCCCCATGATTTCATCCAGTTTTTCTTCAGATGCAGTAATAGGGTAAGACAAGTGCTTTCTTCTGGAGAAGCTTCCTCAACCTTCAATGTCCTGTGACATCTAGGTCGAGATCACCATTCTAGATTTCAGAGAAACATTTGCAGAGGAGGCATATTGAGTGCTTTGAATTTTCTAAGGATTTGATATCAGAAATTACTTAATCATATGGGAAGAAAAGTACAGGAGAAAGCATGGAGGAGGAAGATGAAAGCTCAGTTTCTTTTAACTCTTACTTCTTTTGAAATGAAATGGTGTTTTACTGAGTCAATCTCATTTAAATTTGATTTTTTTTTCCCCCCAAGTGAACTTAGCCTGGGATTTATCCAAGCTGGGCTGGAGAGACCACCAAGTGTTTTCATCAACCAGAGACCTAATTGTGGTCATTTATTATAGTCACTTATCTGATAGGAGCTTCATTATCTGTGATAGTTTTACAGGGACAAAATCCACCAGGCATCCAATGGAGTATATAAACATGTTACCTTGTGGCAGGGTGTCTGTTACTTACTGTCAACACTAACTGGCCCTCGCCACCTATCTGCAGCTTATATGAAGTAACGATGAGTTTAATAAGCTCCAGTGAAAGCTGCAATGTAAACAGCACATCAGGATCGTTTGCCTTGTCAGGCCTCTTAAACAAATAAAGGTGATGGAGAAGTACAAACAGAACTGGATTGGAGCCTAATGAGATTCCATTGCTGCTTCACTGCAGACCAGATTATCATCACAGACAACGCATTAGACAGGACACTGCCCAGAAAAGCTCACCCCAAATTCTGATTTGGGGACTTGGTGAATTTTCCATCCATTTGAGAACTGATAGATGCTGAAAATGGGGGCTGACTTTTCAGGATTGTTATTTTCAGAAAATGCCTAGTATAGTAAGTAAATCACTAGGTTTTGAAAAGTAGCACACTGAGCATTATACAGCTACCATGGCATGGGCCTACCTTTTTCATTAGAAAATTTTCATCTATGATGGTAAGTTGGTTTTATTTCAGCCCCTTGGAACACTACTGCAAACCAAGCTATTAGTAGGTAGCAAAATACGCAGGCTGCACAAATTAGAATATCCAAAGTTATTTTTGTACAGCCCGACTCCATAGACGTACCTCACATGTATAAGCATGGGAAATTTGCAGATCCTTACAGTCTTAGCTTACTGGAGGTTGGGAGGGTCCCTTGCCCAAGCAGGCAGAGCCTTCCTTGCACTCATGGAGAGAGGGGACTGCCATCTGAAAGACATAAAAGAAGACCAGCCTCCCCAAATTGTCCTCTGACTTCCTCCAAGTCTTCCCTGGTTTTTGATAATAGGGATTCATTTCATTCTTCTGGTATTAAAGTATGTTTTTGCTTTGGCTTTCAAAAGTAAACAGCTCTGGGAAGGAGAGCTTATCGACCCCTATCGACAGAATGGTTAGTACAGAAGAAGTTATTAGAGAACCTGGGCTCACATCCCAACTGGACATCCCTGGTTAGGTGAGACTTGAGAAAGTTCCCTAACTTTTAAAAATCTCAGTTTCTTTATCTGTAAAGTGAGGATGCTGTTGTCTTTTTTGGGGGAGGGTACTAGTTAAGAGAGCACAAACTAGTACCCACTAATCAATACGTGTATGCGTGTGCTGCTACTGTGGTTAGCTCAATTATCTAGCTTTATCCAGACAGAACGAGACACGAAGTAGGGGAGATTTCATGGGAAGGAGCTCAAAAGAGAAGATTGTGTTGCAGCAGTTTCTCCAAATGCATTCTGCAGAGTAAGAATTCTTTCTGCCGTTATCAGTTAAAAAGAGAGCTGTGGTCAAATGCATTTGGGAAAGTAAGATTTTTTTTTTTTTTTTTTGAGACGGAGCCTCACGCTATCCCCCTGGGTAGAGTGCCATGGCATCACAGCTCATAGCAACCTCCAACTCCTGGGCTCAAGCGAGTCTCCTGCCTCCGCCTCCCAAGCAGCTGGGACCACAGGCGCCCGCCACAACGCCTGGCCATTTTTTGGTTG
>CAUYQV010045382.1:0-13969 GCA_963574575.1 Galagoides demidoff
ACAGGCACGGAGCCAAGGGCATATTTTAATGTAACCACATGGTATTTATTTTTAGATTCACCTATATGATAAGTGAGGGATTCCAGTTTTCCATTTATGGTAGCAATCAAAAGTTTCTTTCAGCTTGGCACCTGTGGCTCAATCGGCTAAGGCGCCAGCCACATACACCTAAGGTGGCGGGTTCAAATCCCCAGCCTGGGCCCACCAAACAACAACGATGGCTACAACCAGAAAATGGCCGGGCGTTGTGGAGGGCGCCTGTGGTCCCAGTTACTTGGGAGGCGGAGGCAGGAGACTCGCTTGAGCCCAGGAGTTGGAGGTTGCTATGAGCTATGATGCCATGGCACTCTACCCAGGGGGATAGCTTGAGGCTCCATCTCAAAAAAAAAACAAAACAGAAATGGCCCAGAACCCAAGAGGAGCCCGTGGAGCTGGGGGGACAGGGCAAGGTGAGCATAGGAAGGAGGGCAGCTCCCTGGGGGGGGCGCCTGGACACCAGCTGAGTGCACATCAGACTCACAATCACGTCTGAGTCGAGGAAGCATAGGAATAGTCACTGAATAAACATGATCAAATCTTCTTTCAGGAAGGGACAGAGAGGTGTGTGGTCTTTTGAGCTCTTGCTGTGGTCCAAGGTGTGTCTGGAACTGCTGAGCGCCTCTGAGGGGAGACGCGTTACCATATGTGGGGAAACCTTGAAATTTAAATTCAATTCTGAGATCCACATCCTGCCCCGAGGACCCCCTAGAGCCACGGAGAGAGCTTCACACATGGATCCTGCGGCGTGATGGATGGCCCAGGAGTGTGTGCTGTGCACTGCTGGTTTTTACACTGTCCTGTGGTGCACTGGTGTCTTTTTTTTTCCCTCTTAGAGAATGTTGACACATGTCCACTCAAATAAATAAACGTTCCCATCTCGACTCATCTGTTTGGAAGCATCAGGAAATTCATATGAGACGGAGGAGGGGGGGGACTCATTTATCTTTAGAAACTGAAAAAGCAAATGTTACAGAAAGAACGGGAGAGCTGAGAGTCATTTTACAAATTATCAATAAATCAGCATCTTATTTTTTTTTTTACTAAAAGTAAGCACTGGCTCTTTATGTAGTACAGGTGGAGACTCTGAGAAAGGAAGTGTAAGATGGAGCGATACAAAGAATCTTTGTGTTTTCTTTGAAAGCCAGAGGATCGTCAAGCAGATGTAAGATGCGGGCCTGGCCGTCTGAATGTGGGTGATTATTATATAGAAAAGTAACTATCTTGGTGCTAAGCAGGTGATCTGTGCTTTCTCTGCACCTCTGTTAGTATTATTACTAATGTTATTATAATTGTTAGAATGACATTAAGATGCTAAACCAGTAAATTTAAAAAGAGCTATTACCACACACTTGAAAGAAAAACATGATTATATTCTAGTGGCCGGGGGAGAAGGAGGGAATGGGGACAGAGGAGGAGGAAGGGTGATTGGCAGGTTCTCACCTAACACGCTCAATGTTAGGGTGTACAGCACACCCCTAGGTGAAGGGCTCAACTACAACTTGAACTTTACCTTAGAAACAAAAGGAGCTGTGTTTTATGACCAGAGTCTCAGGACACAGCCATTCAAACTGGCACTCAGAATCCCAGTTTTGAGTACCTTGTCAACTAAAGTAGAGTAACAAAAGGGCGTGATAGGCCAAGAGCCATGCCCAAGAGCAAACACAGTGCCGTGTCAGCCTTGCAAGGACGGCAGAAACCAGAAGTAGCATTCGGGACTGGGGAACACCTTTCTACTGGTCTCTGTACCCCTAACTGTTTACAAAGAAGAGATGCCTCTCCTCTGACGTCCACTGCTCATTAACCTGACTCCTTTCTAGAGTAATCTTGTTATAATTAAAGACTGAATTGTGTTGTTTTCCTAGAGGACACTAAACTGTTGACAGCTGAGGTTACGGCCTGAGTTTAGCCATAGTCAGAGTCTCAGATGCCTGGCGTTTCAATGCACGTAGCAACAATCATTTTAAAAAAATCTAATGAGTCCATAAACATCAAAACCTCACAATTCATTTGCCAAAGAAAACACACTTTTCTCCTTGTGCCCTGCACATGTAAGTCTTGACAGTCTGGGGTGGGCGGGAAGGGTCATAATAAGTAGAGAAGGCAGATGAACTCCAGAGGAAAGGGAAGGTCTAATCTTTGCAATTTTGTCAGTTCACTAAGTCATTTGTCATGTTTCATCACATCATCTTGAGTTCTCTGTTCTCCAGGGGGAAGTGACTGATGAGCCCTGAAGCTTTTAGCTGCCGGTGTGGTGGGAAGACTCTGTGTTCCCCTGAGCAGAGCCGAGGACGCTGCCTGCTCTGAGGCCAGCGAGCCGTTCTGCCTCTTTACTCAGCATGTCCCGTGGGGACGGCTGATGAACTCCCAGGGCAGGGCAGGACCTGAGCCCGTGAACGCTGCAGTGGGGCGGGCAAGACCACCAAGCAGAGTTGGGCACGGTGTTTACCACCGAGGGAGTTGGGGCAACACTTTAAAGCCAAGCTGGCGTTTGGGATGAAACCTAAGACAGGTCAAATTTCAACCAGTGCAGTGAATCTGGGTAGAAAAGGAATTAAGGGCAAATCCTATGAGGTGTATCTGGGGAACTCTGAGTGTTTGATTTGTCTTGAGCGTCAGGTGGGGTGAGGGAAGGGTGGAAGGAGAAGCTGAGGCAGACTGTAGTGTGCTGTGAGGGGCAGGGAGAAGGGTTAGGAAGCAGAGAAGCTAATGGAGGCTACCCAACGTAGCCAGACCTGCCGTTTAGCGAGAATATAGTTGCTGACTGCCAGATCCAGCTGGTCTTCTCCTGAGCGTGAGATTTCAGTAGCGAACCTCCTCTTGAGCAGCAGCTGTGTGTTTCCAAAAGTCCCCTCAATCTAACCGTGTTCCTCCTTGTTGAGGAATGACACATCTACCTGTTCAGTTGGTCAAACTAAAAACATGACAATTACATGTCCTCCCTCAGTCTCCCACTTCCCACAGGCCCTGAGTCACCGCAGCTGACAGATCCTAACTCCCACTCCATGGAGCTGTCCACTTCCTCTTGCTCATCACCACCTCACCCTCATTTTCTCAGGGCAGCCTCACACCAGCCCGCTCAATTCCATTATTTTTTCCTTTCCCCGTCCAGCCTTTACGTGGCTGCTGGCTGTTGTTTGAAAACAGAGATGAGTCTATATCCCTTGCAGATTCTAAAAACACCATGGGTTCATCCTCACCAAAGGATCAAACCCTACTCTTAGAATATCATAAAAGAACCTTCATAATTGGCCACCTTTGCTTTTTCTCCTTTAAATCCTAAAGTCAGTCCCTCCCTCCCCTCCCCCAACAAAACCACGTCAAAGCCTATGTTTTCCAGCTGTATATGTCATCTCCACATTTGTACACAAAAATGAACGCTGACCCCGGTGTGTTCTTCCCCTTCTTGGCGACTCCTACTTACCCTTAGAAACACAACTGCGTTATTCCCATTGTTCACCCTCCATGATGACTGGCTCACTGCTCAGTGCTCTAATACTTCAAAGCACTTAAAGTGAATAGTTTAGCAATTTTAAACTGTTGCATTGGAACAAGCTGCTTTTATAGGCTTTGCCCAACAGGCCTCAAGCTGCTGAAGGCAGTGATGGTCTCACTGGTCTCACTTCTCTCCCTGTCATCTAATACACAAGAAACAGTACTCTCTGTCTGCGGGTTGAATGAAGGACAGAGATGACTACAGTGTCACTTCTCGGTGGGAGATTATTGATAATGCCATTTCTTAGCCGGGCTCTCAAATCTCCTTTATGTTTACTTTGTATTCTTTTGTAAAATGAGTTAATAGAGGCCAGACATCTCACACAGTATCTGCACTTGCCACGCTTTCAAAAGATCATTTATTATATCTCTTTAAAGAATAATAATTGCGATGCAGCTTATAAAAAAGAACATGAACCATGTAATGAGTTTGATAGATACTTTCATCCCAGAATTTTAAATGTTAAAGTAACTTCTGACCCTTGAGGAAAGCATCTTTCTCATATAATATATTCAAACGTTAGATCCCGTGTTTGTTTGCCATTTGATGTGGATGGTTTCATGAATTTCACTTCTTCTGTTTAATCTTTCTTCCTCATGCTCCCACCCCCGACTTCCAACAAGGGTGGACTCGTTGTTTGTTTGGGATTTTAATTGCAGTACTAGATCTAATAAGGAAGGGACCGTTTTATATATTGTCATGTTTGGTCTGAAGATTCCACCCTAAAAATTCTCAGCGAGAGGCTGCATTTGTCTCATTTGTCATCCGTGACAGTTGCAGCGCTGATCTGTGCTCAGATTCCTCCAAGAGCTTGTTAGGTCATTTTTATCCAATTATGTTCTACAGTTAAAATCATTTTAATACTGTGAGACAGAAGAGGTTAGAAGAATCTCCATTTGCCTCAAAAATAAAGATTCCCCCAGAACCGCTGACAGATGTGCGTTGGCATTTGCTGTGAATGCCACAGCCCCTGAGTTATCTGACCTCACGTGTCTCCGTTGCACACGTGCCAGAGACAAACGGTTGACCAGATGCCTCTCACAACGTGACGTTGTCAAGCACAGAAAAATGACTCCAGTGAAAATAACAGATTTTTGAAAATGTAACAAGTACCAACTGTAGTCATGTTCATCTGGTTCTTCTGACAGCAAGGTTTCCCTTTGTAATTAATAAAGAAAGAGAAGGAAGAAAATATTCAAAATAGGAAAAACAAGTGATAGCAATAGGTATATTTTTCAAAGGTCCCCACAAGAGAGTAATTCCTCCAGAATTTCTGTTAACTTCCTTGAATTGAATTATAAAGAAACTGGCGTCACTTCAGTTGCTGGTCCTAAAAATTGAAGGGATGACCACAGATGGGTCCAATATGAACTCTGGTCACAATCTCAGCTCCAGGCTCTGGGAGGGAAATGTTCTATTTGCACAAACTGTCCTGACTTGTCACACCCTCCGTTTTCCGTCCTTCCCAACCATGTCTTATTAAGTCATTCAGTTCACATTGTCACATGGCCGTGGTGTCATAGTGAGGGTGACATTTCCTATAGTGGAGAGACACTGGTTCCCCTCTTGAGCCCTCCTGTTTTTCCACTTAGAAACCACTTGCTTATAGTTTTTATTCGTAAATACTTCCTCTGTCTCCTTTGATACAAACCTTACGACATTACCTATTCACGGCTCACAGCTAAAAGGAGGCTCAAAAAGGGTTGAGTTATAAAAGTGGTGAAAGTAGTAAACTAGGACATCAGGCTTGGAACAAATCAGAGTCAAACAACTCTGCTGATTTTAATGGGTAAAGATGTACATTTCACAAGGTGCAGCTAATGCTTAGCGGGTTAACTTATCCAGGTTTTTATTTCTAATCTAGTTAAGGATCAAGTTGAAGGACATTTAAAATACATCCTTAAGGAGTAGGTTGCTGGGGTTAGTTGCTCTGCTGAAGTGAGAGAGAGCAGTGAGGGGGAACAGGGCCATCACCCCAGGTTAGCCTGAAACCAGCTCACGCCCCATCTCCTCATATTCCATTGGCTGGAGTCAGTCACATGGCATGGCCATCAACAAGGGAGTCTGGGAAGTCTGGTCTTCTGTGTGCCCAGAGGGGAGGAAACCAGCTACAGGGAGCAGCTGTCTCTCTCCAGCACAGACCAGGACCAAGAGGGCTCATCTCTGGGCTTTACTTTGCTCACCTCCGAGATGAAGGGGTGGTCCCAGAGGTTCCACCTGCAACTCTCCTACCTGTGATGCCAACTTGGTAATAGATCTGATTCTGCTATACCATTTGCAGTTAATTCTTAGAGATGTTTTCAACCGTTTAAAAAAATGTTTGAAGAGTAGATAGACACCGCTACATTACTTTCTCCAAAAAGAAGCATTGGGGTGCCTTCCTTCCTGTTCCCATGATGTGAGATGAGGGGGGCTCTTCTTGCTCTTCTCCCCTTTCTCCTCTCCTGCTTAACTCCAGTAGGCTCGTACCTAAACACAGCAAAAACAACAACCGCAGCACACACACAAAGAAAACAAAACGCCCCCACACCAGCCCCACCCCTCCCCTTCAAGGTAATGTTGAACACAAGCCAACTTCCTCTCGGATGGAAGCCGAGCATTTTGGCAGGTCCCTTTGGAAGTGTGAGGCCAGAGTGCTGACAGTGGGGACCCCAGTGAATGGGCCTGCAGAGGAGCCAGTGCTGATTAACGACACACATGCACAAGCTGCCCAAAGAATGTTGGCTCTTGCTGGGGCGGTGATGTCATCCCTAGCAACAGGTGGCAGCCCTCTTTCTCTGAGCCCCCCTGGAGAAGGTCCTGGCGCTCCCAGTCGTGAAGGAGGAACAATGAGGCATCCACGGGGTTAACTGCCACTCTCACTTGCTCCTTTGTAGAGCAGGGGCCTTTCCCATAGAAATGTCATTGGCTTGAACTGATTTCTTTTTTTCCTGTTGCCCAAATGTCAGACTCTCATATAAAAGTGGATCATGAGCAACTTTCGCCCCTGAGGCCTTTTCAATAATGGCATAATGATGTGTGTGCTTTCCCTGTGCAAATAGAGGTGAATCCACCTTGGAGAAGGGTAGCGGGAGCCTGCCTTGGCCTCCCCATTAGGAAAGATTAGCAGAGCAGCATGAAACTTGTATTGCCTTTTAAGTTTGTATTTTACCTATTTATTTATTTATTTATTTTGGTCTCCTCTGGTTTGGGCACAAAGCATGTATTTATAACCGGAGGGCAGGACAGCAAACTTACAAGAACTCCCTCAGAGTTCTTACGGGAAGTTTTCAAACCAGTACCTGTAGAGATCCTCAAGATCAGAGTTGAAGCTGCCCGATGTGGCCTCAATTGATAGATCTCAATCCGGGCACTCTAGTAAGGCAGAGAGTTACAAAGGAACATCCCCAGCACCTGTGTGCTCAGCACTTCAAGGGGAAGACATGGTCCTTGCCCGTGGGAGAGTCACAATGGCGGGGTGGGCCTGGGAACCCCTAGTTCTCTGATGATCCAGGTGGTTCTGATTTACACTGGCCTCAGGCTGTGTCAGGTCTTCCTTGTTGAAACAGAGATTGCTGTGGAGATGGGATCACATGCACTTTGGACACACACAATACGGGCTGGATCTGGACTCTACCTCCTGCAAGCTATGTGACCTTGGTCAACTGATTTAGCTTTCCTGAACCTCACTTTCCATTTCCTGTAAAATGAGGAAAATACAACCTCCCTCCTGCGTGATTGTGAGATTTTGAATAAATGTACGCAAGTTCCCAGCACATAATTTAAATTGTTTGGTGAAGAGGTCTGCCTTTACACTAGGCATCAGTTTCTTCCAGCTCTTATCTAAACTGTAAGCACCTTCTTTAGCTTTGATTTTCTGTGGTACTACTCTGGCTGTGATGTAAACTTTGAGGATGGGTTGTATCCAATCAGCATTAAAAGCTCCACTGCAAGACAGGAATTCCTTTCCTAGGGACTAAAGTAAAATGTGAGAGCCCTGAGCCAAGCAGGGCACTGAGACAATAGCTCCAAAAGCTGTCTGTGGGAGGATGGAGCTGTCTGCAGTGATTTTAATTTACAAGGTTACTGGGCTCCTGCCATCCATGCCTGGCTTTGCCAGACACTGTGAAAGTACCATCCACCATGATTTATCTAGATCTTTTTCAGCTTATTTATGGTTTCACTCTGTTCCATGCCCTGGGAGAAAGCTTCTAAGTTGACTCTTGGCATCTCAAGTCACGCACATACCTTCTTTTTATTTGTAGAACTCATTACAGAAGAACCTCTATGGGTTGACCACCCACAGGATTGACTGTAGCAAACAGATCAACATATGGAAGTGCTCAACGTAATGAGCCCGGGCCTACCGTACCGAGCATGTACGTGTGGTGCATGTCCAGTCTGTGAAAATTAGGTCAATGTAGGGAGGTGGTGGTCAGCTATGGAGCTTCTGCTGCATTTCACTTTCAGAGCTTGGGTTCGGCTTCAGAGAGATCCCTGCTTTCTAGCTTTGCTTCATGTTTGTAGACAGTCCCTTAATTCTGCTGAATCTATAGAACAATGACTGCAAAATCCACATTGCACAGCTATTCTGAAAATTGAATGAAATAACTTACACCCTCTGCAAGCACATGGGGGAGTCCTCAACACACAACGGTCCCCTTTTCATTTCATAGGCAAGCTTGTGTTTGGTGCCCTTTGCACCTCTGCAAATGATACAGATATCACCTATATCCCTCTCAAGCGTGTTGGTTCCTGGTCTGCCCGACACTGAATTCTTACTTTAAACCACTCAATTACAGGTTCCTTGGCACTATGCCGGCCTTAATTATGGCCTATCTGAGCAAAGAGCCTGCTTTTCCATTCTGGGTTGGGATAAGATGGGTTGGCCATTGTGTCTAGAATCAGGGTGGCAATGAAACAGTGGTTAAGAGCATGTGCTTTGGAGACATGCAACCCTGGTTTCCAGTTCTAGCCTTCCTAGCTGCAGGCCCTGGGGCCAGTCATGTACTGGCTGAACCTCTGTTCCTGATTTATAAAATGAGAATACTCATATCAACCCAGAGTGTGATCAGGAAGATTATTACATGAGCATGTGGCAATGAATCACTAGGTGCCTGTTACAACTATTGTTCTAAACAGGCAGCATGGGCAGCAGAAGGAGAATGGACCTGGAGTCAGAGACCCCACTTTGCCACCAACTGGCCACGTGACAAGAGGAGAGCTGTTTAATCTGTCCGGGTCCATTTCTAAACTGTCCAAAGGCATAATAATTCTTCTCATTTGGACACTGAAGTAGTATTTGCTGGCGCACAGGAGGGAACATAAAAGCAGTGCCATTATTTTTATTAATGCTCTAATTATTCCTTTTGGTGCTGCCCAGAGATGGCTTTTGTTCCTGGTGACTTGGCATCTGCTTTATAAACATGCTTTGGAGGCCTGGGCAGCCTGGCGTTTATCTCAAGCCAGTGTGTTTGTGACTGGGATGTTCGATTCCTTTTTGTCGAGATAACTGCTTTCCATTCTGGAGCACTCCTTAAAGGCAGACTTCACGTTCACAAATTTCAGATGACTCTACCATACCCATCTGCACCAAAGCCAGTGCCTCTCCCGGCCCAATTAGGGAAAATCACTGCACAGCCTTTCCCAGATAGGGATCTGCAGCCGCATTACATGTTTCTTTATTAATGAAACACAGCAAATAGCATCCTTTCAGAGGATACTCAAATTACCTCTGGGAGGAAGCACTTTGTTAATGTGCTGAACTGCCCTGTCGGGAGGGAGGGAGGGAGCCGTGTTGACATATCGGGTATCCTTTCCAGCCAGCTTGCCGAGTGCCTGGGAATTGGGGCCAGACTGTTTCATGACACAAGTTTCCTGAATTCCATTGCCTCAAATTTTCTGTAGCAAAGTGAGAGCTAGATTATTTACACTGTGATAACATCTGCAGAAGAAATGGCTTGAATTTCAAAAGAGAGAAAGCGGTTTATAAATGGGTCACACCTGTGGTGGGGAAGTGAGGCAGGTTAGGGTGGACGAATTGTCTGGCCATGAAAACACGCTGTGTCTAGCCAGAGCTTACTCACAGGACACCAGGAAGGCTGGGGAAGGCTCTGAAGCCCACACTGATCATCAGTCATGTCTCTCCTTTCCTCAAAAACCCTTAAGTAGCTTTCCAGTGCTATAAAAATAAATTAAAAACAAATCCTAAACCTGACATACACAGCCGCGTACCCTCCATCCTGTCCCACACCATCGTTCCGTGGCACACACGATGCCACAGTGGCCGTCTTTCCCTTCTACTTATCTACCCACCTTCTTTGCACTCAGGCTGTCTCTACATGCTGGTTATGCCGATAATGTCTCCCCCATACTCATCCTGACTCATGTCCACCCCCCAAGACTCACCTGTCAGGTCTCTTGCTCCGCCTGGCCTTCCCCGTACGCTACAGTCTTAGTTTTCCCCTTTTTTATTCCATTTGTTGCATTCACTAGTTCTCTTTCGAAGCCCTTTCTGTTGTTTCCATCCCATATTTGCTCACCTATGTATTTGTTTAATGTGTGTCTTTTCTGCTAAACTCTACATTCGGTGAGGGCAAGGATTAGATCTGTTTTGCTTCTCATTATATCCCCCTTTGTATCTGAGGAAAGTGCTTAGATAACAATAGTGCTTATTAAACAACCTCTAGGATTAGTTACTGTAAACAGAACAGAATGTACCATGGGGACTTTCTTATCCCCAAGCTCATCCTTTGAGCCATAGTTCACAGGACTTGGTACTCTGATGTTACTATTACGTCTGAGAGACTCTTTCAGAGTCAGGCTGTCTATCCACATGGTCTATAGCCTGCCCATTGTGGGATGGGCAGGAAAATCTAACAGAAATATCTTTATAGCAGAAATAGGCTTTGCAATGTTTCCAAACATTGAAATAAATACTCTTGAAGACTCTGCTCTTTGTTTTAAAAGGTCGACACCTGTAATGGAATGCCTCTGGAAACCATATTGTTGTTTAGGCCCTGATGGCAAACATACCTGAAAGAATGAGCAGAGGTTTTGATACCAGTTAGAATTGGGGGGAAAAGGAAAAAAAAAAAAAAAAGATCAGAGAGGCCAAGAGCAGTAGAGAAGCATCCTCTACATTCTGCTGGCAGAGAGAGGAATGAAGGTGACAAATGGCTATCTGCTTTCAGAGTGATTGTCTAAGAGAGAACATTGTGAATCAAAATAGACATGGCAGGAGGCAGCCGAAGTGAAGGACAGGGAAGAAAGATGGCCCACTCATGGTTTGGTGGTACATAAGGAAGCTGATTTCACAGGTCGAGAAGGCACAGAGGAGAGAATTCCAAGGCTTCACCCCCATCATGGCTGTCCAGGCTGCAAGAGGAACCCTCCACTGCAGAAGGCTCCAGGACTGACATAGAATGCGATCTGGAGAAAATCATCTAGAACAGAAAGTTCTGGAGAGAGGGCACAGGGGTGACCCACTGGCTTTCAAACCCTGGATGCTGAGTCTGGTGGGTGCCATTGTAAAACCCTAAGCCCAGAGCTCTGCCTTTATTTGAGATTCACTTCTATTGCTATTGCTTCTTCATTGCCCCTGCCAGTCCAGGGGTGGGAGGGGATCAGGTGCTCTCATGAGCCCCCCAGGTACTGCATACCCCCCAGCTGGATGGCATGGGTGCTCTCACAATTGCTACAGCCTATTGACATAGCAAGGCTGGGCACAAGCTGACACCCATCCAGCAAATTCCACAGCCAAAGGACCCAAACTGGGCAACCATCAAGTCTAGTGGGCTAACAATTGCTGTTTCCCATAGGTATGGGGAGAGCTGCACTAAAGGCATAGCACTGCTCACAAACACTAGCGCCTATGAATCTGAGTGGGTAGCCCTGAAGCCAGCTCAGACCATCAGTTCCCATTGCCAAAGGGTGTAAATGGGTCTACACTAAAGCCATGTGGGGCAACAAACACCACCATCTGCAGATTTGAGTGGGGAGTGGGGCAGCTCCCAAGCTGCCTGAGGATGATAACCTGAGAATTAGACGGAGTATTCACTCTTCATTGCAGGGACTGCTAGTGACAACTGCAAGGGAATGATGAGGCAGGAGACACAGGAGAGCAACAGTGCTACATGCTCACAGTATGTCTGGCCATCTCAGACTGGGCCAGTCATCCAGACCAGGAAACAAGTATACCATCCAGGCATCTCTTCATCTTTGCACTAAGTAGAAGAGTTGCCAGTAGTGTACAGGTACATTACAAAGTTATCTGTCTTGAGCTAAAAGAAGATATTTCAGATGAGAAGGAACAAGAACTATGGCAACATAAAAAAATTGTTTTGGCTGGGCACTTGTGGTTACAGCACTGGCCACATGCACCAGGGTTGGTGGGTTCAAACCTGGCCCAGGCCTGCTACACAAAACAACAACAAAAAATAGCCAGATAGTGTGGCAGGCACCTGTAGTCCTAGTTACTAGGGAGGCTGAGGCAGGAGAGTTTCTTGAGCCCAAGAGTTTGAGGTTGCTGTGAGTTATGATGTCATAGCATTCTACAAAGGGTGGCAAAGTGAGATTCTGTCTCAACTTAAAAAAAGTTATTTTGACTCCCCCAAAGGATCAACGTAGGTCTCCAGCAATGGACCCTAATGCACAGGAAATTGTTGACATGTCAGAATATGAATGCCAAATTCAGAATATGAATGCTAAATGAGATGAATGGGATTGAAGAGAAAGTTGAAAACCAACACAAAGAAGCCAAAAAAAATATTTCTGGAGATGAATGAAAGAAATGAGAAACTCACTAAAGAGATAGACAATATAAGAAAAGATACAAGAGAACTTAAAGAAATTCCAGAGTCATTTAGAAATTTTAAAATACAGCAGACAACCTCAACAACAAGCTAGACCAAGAAGAAGAAAGAATTTTAGAGCTCAAAGACAAGGCTCTCTTACTCATCCAGTCAACCAAAGATGCAGAAAAAAGAATAAATCATGAACAAACTAGTTGCAGTGGCTCATACTTGTGATCCTAGCACTCTGGGAGGCTGAGACAGGAGGATTGATTGAGGTCAGGAGTTCAAAATAAGCCTGCACAAGAGCAAGAACCCATCTTTATTAAAGATAGAAAAAAAAATTAGCTGGGCCTGGTGCACAGTGGTACACAACTATAATCCCAGCTACTTTGGGAAAATGAGCTAGGAAAACTGAGCCCAGGAGGTTGAGGTTCCAATGAGCTATAATCATGACGCTGCACCCTAGTCTCAATACAATGAGACTCTGTATCAAAAAACAATAAAGCAAAACAACAGCAACAAAAACAGAAGAATGTACAATTACTCAGAGAAGTATGGGACTATGCAAAGAGGGTTAATATAAGAATTATATGCATCCCTGAGGGACAACAATAAAAAGCAAAAAGCCTAGAAAACCTATTTGATAGAATTATTAGGAAGTCTTCCCTGGTATAGCCAGATAGTTGGATATCCAGATCCGAGATGGTCATCAAATACTGGAAAGATTATAGCAAACAGGACATAGTCATCAACTTGGCCAAAGTCAAAATGAAGGAGAAAATTCTTCAAGCTGCAAACAAATTCAACAATGAATCTACAAAGGAAAATCTATCAGGCTAACAGCAAATTTCTCAGCACAGACCTTATAAGCCAGATGGGATTGGAGCCCCATTTTTAGTCTTCTTAAACAGAAAGCAGCCACCAATTTTATATCCCACAAAACTAAGTTTCTATGAAGACTTTTTTTCCAGACAAGCAAACACCGAAAGAATTTGTCTCTACCTGAGCTGCCCTACAGGAAATACTCCAAACTACATTATGCATGGAACAGCAAAATAGATACCTACCAGTGTCAAAACACTTTAACTTTAAAGCTCACAAGTCTAATAAAACCATAGCAGAAGAGAGAAAACAAAATAATAAGGTATCATTCAACATGATGAACAAAACAGCATTCCACATACCAATATTAACATTGAATGTGAATGGTCTGGATGCCCCACTTAAAAGACTGCCTAATCGGATGAAAATACACATGCTATCTTCAAGAAACACATTTAATTCACAGGGAACCACACAGATCCAAGGTAACGGTTGAGAAGAAAATATTACGTGCAAATGAAACCAAGGGAGGCAGTATATGAGATTAAATACACCTCGAATCACCAATGATAGAAAAAGACAAAGAGGTGATTTTATAACCCCAGGGGGAGCAATACAACAAGCAGACTTAAAAATTCTAAACATATATGCACCTAACACAATACCTTCAAGATTCACAAAGCAGGGGTTCTGAAGCTGTCTGCTATCTGAATTTCAGGGTCCCTTGGCATGTCTGGAAAGTTCTCTTTCATAATTTCGTTAAGGAGTGCCTCTGTGTTTTGTGAAGCAACTTCGTCACCTTCGGGGATTCCTATAAGGCGAATATTAGTTTTCTTCGAGT
>CAUYQV010045385.1:0-28789 GCA_963574575.1 Galagoides demidoff
GAGAGGGGAGAGGGAGGGGTTTGGAGGGAGGGTGATTGGTGGGATCACGCCTATGGTTCATCCTATAAGGGGACACGTTAATCTCTCTAAATGTAGAATGTAAATGTCTTAACACAATAACTAAGAAAAAGACATGAAGGCTATGTTAACCAGTTGGATGAAAGTACTTCAAATTGTATACAGAAACAGTACACTATACCCCAAAATAGTATTAATGTACATTGTTATGATTTAATAAAAAAAAAAATTGAAAAATAAATAAATAAATGCTTACAGGGTATACAATAAAAATAATCACAGACAAAAAAAAAACTGGGGTTCATGGATTCACTAAAAGACTCCTTTAATATTTGTCCCTATTTTATATGTTTATTCTCCTAATTATAGGAGAAGAGTTATTTAAAGCTATAAGGTTAGGGTTTTCTCAACTAACACCAAAAATAACAAGAGAAAAATTTAATTTTCAACTCCAAGGAATTGTCACAGAGTGGCAAAAAGGAGATAAGCCAAATGGCAAAGTAATCTCCTTTGTCAAAATCATGACTATCAAGCTTCCACAGGAGTAATACACACAAATGACCAGATAGAAGGGGGAATTCTTGCTTCAAGGACTTGCATAATTTCAGCCCTCTGAGAATGTTCTGAATAATTTAGGTCACTGAGGACAGACTGGATATGGATTATCATGAAGACTCTATCTCAACAACAATGTACAAAGTGTTTGCCTTCAGCCTTAAGATAAAGCCAATCTGTGTTCCAGACAAACTTTTACACCTTACCTGTTTTGGACATGAAGCTTCACCATCCCATTCTTTCTCCTCAGCGAACCGGAATTGTGAGAAGGAATCCCCTAGGAATAGAAAAAAAATTAAAAAATTAAAAAATATATACATATATGCCAAAAGAAAACACTCAGTTATCTACATTTCTTTTCTGGAACAAAGGTATCCTTTCTGAAGAGATAACATTCTCAAATTCAGTGTTACCACACTGCAAGGGCCTGGAATCCACACCTTTACCGGAGATCCGTGGGTGGTTGGGCACTCGTTCCATCTGAGTCTCAGTAAACCACCATCCTACTTGCTTCTTGAGAGACACCTGAATAGTTCAGGCTGGCCACAGACATGGCCTTTTACTCGTATTTGGCATACTTTCATCTCATCTGCTGAGTTTTGGTAATAAGCAAGGGGAAGAATGGAACTGAAGGAAAGCACTGCCAGACTGACCCACAACACAACAGCCTTACAATGTCTTTGAGAAGAGGTTACCAACCTCTACTGTAACTTCAAAAATCACCAAGGCAGAATGTCAAATGCAAAGCAAAACACCAAGAATGTGTGTTAGACCACAGTGTAAATGATGGCACACTGCTCTGAGCTCCTGGAATAAGGCAAGGTGCATGTGTGAAATCAACTTGACCAACCGGCATCAGAGACAACCCCGCGCAGCTTTGTCACAAGCTTACTTGGCAAATGTATACACACTGCCTGGCTTTTGGGATCCTCCAAGATTTGGTCCTACTTCATTAACGCACACTTACTTCCTATTCTTTAAACTTTCTGCTCCAAAGTTAGTCTCTTTTCACATTCTATATATACTTTATACTTCATTATTTTTTCTTAACCTTTCCCATTGTCTAGAGACCCACACACCTTTACCCATGGTTTGAACATTTGTCTCTTCCAAAATTCAAGTTGAAATTTAATCCTCCATGAGTGGCATTGAGAGGTGGGGCCTTTAAAAGGCAGATTAATGGGTTATCCTGGGAGTGGGACTGGTGGCTTTCAGGGAAGAAGAAGACCTGAGTTGGCACACTCAGCCCCCTTGCCACGTGATGCCCCATATGCCCTGGGACCCTGCATAGTTCCCACCTGCAAGAAGGCCCTCACCAGATGCCACCCCTCAACCTTGGACTTCTCAGCTTCCATAACTGCAAAAGAACTTCCTTTTCTTTATAAATTACCCAGTTGTAGGTATTCTATTACATGCAACAGAAAATGGACTAAGACACCTTCATATTCTATTTATATTTCCAGAATTAAGACCAGGCCCTACTTCTTCCTTTTGTGGTACCTCTCAGGTGATCTCACTACAGAATTTATTCTTTGCTTCTAAATTAACAAAGAGAGGAAAAGAAGTAAAGCACTCAAAAATAAACAGAAGGACAAAGAAAAAATTAGAACCTACTTCCAACTCAACTATTTCCAAAATTCCAAAATACATGGATTGACACATTAACACTGGTCAAGAGCAAATGCAACAGGACCACGTGAGACGGACAGATTCACTACTCTGAATCACTGGTGAATAAGTCTGATCCCTCAAAAATCATCATATAAAGGCTCTGAATAACATAATTGCTAAGATCTTAAATGTGTATGTGGATATATACATGTAGGTGTGTGCACTTACTTTATACATACCCATGCGCTATTAATTTTTTAAAAGGCCACAAAAGAGTCAATAAATTCTAAAATGTAACAGCCATACAAACCATATTCACTGGTGATAGTGTAAACAGAAATTAATCACAAAAGTATAAATAACCAAAAATTATTTAAAAATTTTAAAGTACCCTCTCACGTGACTTTTTGATCAAAAGTAACAGAGCTCAAACTGTAGAACTGGAATACGAAATTAATACAAACCAGCCCATAAGATATGAGTAAACTTGTTCTCAGAGAAAAAGTTAAAGTCTTAAATACTTTCAGCCAGAGTAGAGGTAGGGGTGGGGTTGGGGGTAGCTCACACTTGTAATCCTAGCACTCTGGGAGGCTGAGGCTGGTTGACTGCTCCAGTTCAGGAGTTGGATACCAGCCTAAGTAAGAGTAAGACTCCATCGCTAAAAAAAAAGAAATAGCTAGGTGCTGTGGCGGCACCTATAGTCCCAGTTACTCAGGAGGCTGAGGCAAGAGAATAGCTTAAGCCCAAGAGTTTGTGGTTACTGTGAGTATGACGATGGAAATCTACCAATGGTGACAAACTGAGACTCTATCTGTAAAAAAAATAAATAAAATCTTAAATACTTCATTACTAAACAAAGAAGGAAAAGAAACAGAGGAAAAGTACAACACAGAGAATCTGGTGAAAAGAACCAACAGATTTTTTTAAATTAAAGAAATAATCACACCCATCTTATCTAAATAACTGAAAGCTAAGATTATGCTTAAAAATATAAACTAAAACCACTGCTGTCTAATGTTTTTTAAAGACCAGCCAGCCAGTGCAATTAGAAATGAGAATGAATTCAGAACTATCAACCCTGGAAAGAAGGAAACAATATGACAATTTGAAGAAAATATACTTGTATGCCTGGAAAAGCCCACAGAATGAGTGAAAAAGGATTCAGAAATATGACCCAGTTACAAAATTTACAGTGAATAATAAACAGCACAGGCTCAGCGCCTGTGGCTCAATCAGCTAAGGTGCCAGCCACGTACACCTAAGGTGGTGGGTTCGAATCCCCAGCCCGGGCCCACCAAACAACAATGAAGGCTGCAACCAAAAAATGGCCGGGCGTTCTGGCGGGCGCTTGTGGTCCCAGCTACTTGGGAGGAGGAGGCAGGAGACTTGCTTGAGCCCAGGAGTTGGAAGTTGCTGTGAGCTGTGATGCCATGGCACTCTACCCAGGGGGATAGCTTGAGGCTCCGTCTCAAAAAAAAATAAAAAATAAAAAAATAATAAACAGCACAAAATCCAGTTAGAAAACAAAATGAAAGACAATATCCCATTCATAATAACAGTGGCAGACACAAAATTCCTAAGGAATTCCTAAGAGGAATAAACATTTATTAAAAGAAATCATTTTTGACATAAAACTTACCAAAAGAGATAGAAAATTCAATAGTATGAAGATCCTAATTTTAACTAATTAAATCTAAAAATTCAACAGTTCAATCCCCAAAAGCATTTAACTTAACCAAATTACTAAAATTCACTTATATGTTTTCTCTTTAAGAGTGAAGAAGTTCTTACTGATTACAAAAATGTAACTAAAAGCCTCAATGAATAAAACGAATAGCCCCTGGTGAAAATAATAAATCACTAGAACATAAGAGAATCTAGAAATAGACCCTATAATAAGAGTAGCTCGTAATAACTGTGGAGAAATAGATTATTTAACAGTAGAAAGCAACTGGCCAACCATGTGGAAAATTAAGCTAGACCCCTATAGCTCATTTCTCATACTCAAAGCATATTCCATGTGGACCAAAGATTTATAATAGTCATTAAGGAAAAGGAAATCATAAGACTATAACAAGAAAACACTGCTTAGCTTTTTATTATCTTAAAGATGGCATATTTTAACTACTGCAAAAAAATTAATGCATGCAAAAAAAAATGAAAATCTTTTCTATGACAAAAAAGATACATTCAAAAGATGACACACTGAGAAGAAACATTTGTAGCACACATTACAGGCAAAGAGTTAATATTTCTAAGATACAAAAAGCTTCTGCCAATCGGAATAAAGCAACCCAACAGAAAAAGAGGAAAAGGGAAGAATATAAGAAATATGATGGCTCACAAAATAATACATGAAGAATGAAAACAATGAAAGAATGAAATGTAAGAATGAAAAAATAATCTGGTAGATTTCTTTTTAATTGGCCAAATAACTAAATGCCTTATTTTTGGCACTCCTGAACTTCTATATGTGATCATATGATTTCATAAATTATACCAACACATTTGCTATTATATATATGTATGTATTTAATATTGAATATTCAAAAACAGTAAGATTCTAAGAATGACTAAGTAGCTTGTTGTACATCAGCCTTCTTGCTGGGAATTAGCAGACCCAGGTCCCCACAAAAATCTTTCTGAAGACATCAGAGACTTACCAAGGCAGTGAGATATTGAAGGGCAAAGTTCTCAGAGAGAAAAGAAGCACACCAGGAGGTTAGGCTAACATTTAAGACTGCTTTTCCACTCCAGGCATGTGTCAATTTTTTAAAAGTAGGGTTGAGAAGCTGAAAAACTGAGCACAAAATACCAACCCAGGTGATTATAAAGCTTAAGAGAGTTCTGCTAGTCTTCTAGCTTTGGGTAGAGGGTCCATGGATTTAAATAACCAGGTACGGCTGTACATACTGACACAGAACGTTCGATCGCCATTATCTCAACTGCTACATTAAAAAGACAGATTTTAGTACAAGATACCTATAGTTAAGATACATATCTTTATATATATATATAATAAAATACTAATTTATGCACAGAAATCAGTCAAGACAACAATTATATACCTGTATTTTAAATGATTATCTCTCAGCAGGTGACACGGAAGACTTTTTCTGTATAATACAGTTTCCAGCTGAGTTTTCCTTTGTTAATAACAAGCCTGTGTCACTTTCAGAATTGAACCAAACAGAAATAAAGCAATCTTGAAAAATGTTAGACTTTTTTGAGGGCAAGGATCGTCTCGGAATGCATTTAAGAGAAAATACTCATGGATCTCAAAAGCTAGAACTGCAGATATCATTCTTTCTCTCCCTCACTATATAGAAGTACGAAGACCCTTCACTCTAGAGAGCTCCATGTTCTGATACAGGGCCACACAGCCAGTTCATGGCTAGATGCCGAGACCCCTCAGCTCATAGCCTTCATTATTGTACTAATAAATTAGTTACTTATTGGATAATAAAGCTATTTCCACTAGGCTTCTTGGCTGTCTCTGAGGTCCCCAGAACAGAAATAAATGCTTTAAAAAGTTACATTTATGTTATAGTATGCTAATATTTGATATGTTGACAATGTCTGAAGATAAGGAAGTCCAGACCAAAAAATAAAGAATCCCTCACTTTAGAAAATCACCTCAGGAGTTTCCTTAAATTATGCCTCTAGCACTTTAAAAAATTGTTTGTTTGTTTGTTTTTTTACAGAACTCTGAAGTATTCTAATGATGACAGCATTAGTGAAATAAGGTGACATACCAACCCATCACTGTGTGATATCCAGGATTCTCACTCTGCCCTAACTTCTCAAACTGGTCCAATATCTGTCATACAGTCAGAGGCAAAGGAGACACTAAATGTCTGAGATTCCCTCACTATCAATATGTTTTCAAAAAGCTCACCATCTCATCACAAATAATACAGCTTTCAAATTTAAGCTTACCCTTTCAGCCCCATCAACAAAAGAAAGAGCTTTCTACTACAGCAAAAGTACTTAACACAACCATAAAGCTCTCTACTGAGAGCTTGTGTGGGAGTACAAGGAATAATCTTCATCTGGACAGAACGAAACCTGTAAAGACTTTCAGTTTGTACAATACAGACCAGGTATGTATGAAGAGTGAATGTGAAAGATGGAAAGTCTGGCCAAGCCTAGCACCCTGGTCTGATTATCTAGTAGGAGAAATTCCCATAAATGGGAGTCCATCTGGCTACTGGAATCTTTTAACCACAAAACTGACCCAGACCTTGTGCTCCCTCCTTTAGGGAACCAACTCTGAAAGCAGAGGGATGGGTTCTGGGTGGGCACTGCATTTGAAGATCCATTTTCCTGGCTCTTCTTTATCACGATCACCTTTTATTTATTTATCCCACAGCTTCTAGAACATGTCCTTGACCAAGACGCCAAGTGTCTGAGAAATCACAAATGAACTTCATAGGCTGACAAGACCATAATCTTGATAGAACGGAATATATCCCAGTAGTCACCACAACGGCCGATACAGGGAATGAAATGTTCCCTTTCATATCTCTGAAGTTCTCTCTTTTCATTTATGAAAAAACATATATTTGGAAGGCTGATACAGATCAGAGAAAATCCACAGCTCAGCCTATGGGGTACACAAATCCCTCACCATCCCCAATTTCTAGCTTCCACGGATGAGTCTTTTTAGATGCAGGCATCCTTCACTCCAGTATCTCCCCCAAAACAAACAGCAGCTCATGCCTGGTCTCTGTGAGGAAGACTATACAAGCCACTCTATAAAGCAATCTTGAAAAATACTAGACTTTTTTGAGGGCTGAGATAAGACAACAAGACAGGTGATAAAAATCTTTCCTCCTGCTCAGCAGTAACTTATTTTCTCACCAGGTGTGGGGCCCAAAAAGCCCCTGAGCATCAAACATCCACACTGAGCATGACATAATAGGACGTGCCTGTCGTCCCAAAGCCCCTGAAAAGCTGCCTGGCCATCTGGACAGACTCCGTTGGAAGAAAAGCCAAATACACTCGGGTGCCATAAAAGGGTTCTAGTCTTTATGAGAACAGGATGATGCTGCTGACATTCTGGAATTTAGAATCTGTTTTCCCCCAAATAGTGAATATTCTTTGTTATCCCAGTACTTATATGGACAACTCAATAAAAAAGTCTCACCAATCATTTTCAGAATAAAGCCAACATCAAACCCTGTCACAAAACTCCAGGGTCCAGAGTTAACAACTGGACAAGGCTGACTGAAGGAAAGAATATAAAGATCCATCTTCAGTGGACAATGAAGCCATGAGATCTTAGAAGTGACCTGTGGTCGTATAGTTCATCAGGATTAGGTCTGGGAAATCGTGGCTTAAATAACATACAAAGTTATATCTGTGTCAACTAAAGGAAGCTAGAGCAAGGCAGTCAGGGCTGGCGTCGTGACCCAGGCACTTCCCACTGCCCCACCAAGCCTGGGAAGGCCCTTCTCATCACAATTCAATATGATGACCAGAGCATTTGCTGTCCCATCAAAATTCCAGATAGCAAGATGGAAAAAGAGTTGAAGAAAAATGGGCAAAAGGAGGGGGAGGAGAAAAATGGGCAAAAGGGACACACCATCTGCCTATTAAGGTTTCTCAGAAACTACAGTAGAGCATGAACACCTAGTTTTCTTTGGCCAGGACTGTATCATAAAGTTCTATCAAGCCACAAATTATGTAGGATAATTCATTTTTTTTCAAGTGGTCATATGCCCAGATAAGAATCAAGGTTTCTATTACCAAGGAGGAAAAGGGACAATGAATGTGGCCGGAGGAAGCAAGTATCCTCTGTAGCAAGTTATGAGAAGGTCCTGCTCCAGAGATGGTGCATCAACAGCGTCAGCTTCTAGGGGAGGGACCCCATTCACTAAAACAGTAGTCATCTCTCAAGTATCTCAACAAAATACTTATAATATCCAAACTTCTAAACCCAAAATTAAATTTTAGCAGTTTTTTCAATTCTAATAAGGATGGGTAAAATTGTAGTTTCCAGAATAATGTTAAGACTTTTCAAAGTCAAAACAAATATTGTTTCCTAACTTTCTAGGGGAAAATGGGAATGACTTTTGGAGTAACAATTCATCTATTAATGTGTTCAATTTTTTCATACATTTTTTAGCACAACAATATACCAAACGCTATTGCATGCTAATAACAGATACATAAAGACACACTCCGTATGGTTCTCAGACCCTCAGTTGAACAAGACAAGAGATGACTACAGGAAACAAAAAATAAACAAATGTAAAGGAAGTTTGAATTCCTTCCTTAAAGCATAAGGGTTGCATTCTCTCCCACTATGATTTTACATATCCACACACACTCTGATAATACAGTGCTGACTTAAAGGATTGAGTCCACCTAGAACCTTATTTGTATTTCACTTATAACTTATCTGATGCATAAAATGTTGACTTTGTCAGTTAACTCAGTTGGTGAAACTACCAAACTCCCCACCAATCCCACCAGGAATCTTGCAAACACACATAATTCACTCCCAGAAGTAGATGAAAAATAAGAGAAGATCAATAACTTTTCCACATATTAGCAATAAAAAATAACCCCTTCGTGACTATAACATAAACTCAAATACCTATACGAAGAAAATTCTTGTTTGTTCATTTAACAAGAATTTACTAAGAGCCAGACACCACATTAAGTGCTGAAAGTATAAAATTAAATAGGTTAGCGTCAAACCTTAATGAGCAATTAAGCAATTATAGAACACACAGTGGCAGACACAAAGCCTCACGGGCCCCCTGTGAGTGCGGGAGTGGAGGGAATTTTGGATGTAGGTTGCAGGAGAGGCAGGTGGGGCTTCCTTGAAGAGGTGATGCCTGGCTTGAAGGATGACAAAGAGCTGGCTAGGCAAAAAGCAAGGAGATGGTAACCGAGGCAGAGCTAAAATCAGAAGGGAGAATATGCAGGCACCGTGGAGACGTGCAAGCAGTTTGATGTTTCTAGAGCATAAAAGTTGAGGAAGGGAGTCGGGAAAGATGAGGACAAAGGTCTAAGTGGGAAAAGACAGCATTCCTGAAAGAAACTTGACAACTGTAAGAGAATCAATATTAGTAGTTATGTTCAATGTAATGCTAATCAAACTGTTGATACTAATAGTTTATATTAATGTAATTAATATTTATACTCAATGAAACTTATGTTAATATTTCTAGTCAAGCAATTAATATTACATTGTCTATAGGAACTACTTCTGGGGCCGGGTGCAGTGGCTCACACCTCTAATCTTAGCATTCTGGGAGGCTGAGACAGGTGAGTTGCTTGAGCTCATGAGTTTGAGATCAGCCTGAGCAAGAGTGAAACCCCATCTCTACTAAAACTAGAAAAACTAGTTTAGTTTTCTACTAAAACTAGAAAAACTAGTCATGTGTTCTGGTACATGCCTGTAGTCCCAGCTACTCAAGAGGCTGAGGTAAGAGGATTGCTCAAGCTCTAGAGTTTGTGGTTGCTGTGAGTAATGATCCCACAGCCCTCTACCCAGGATGAGAGAGAAAGAGTGAGACTCTGTCTAAAAAAAAAAAAAAAAAAAAAAAGAAAGAAAGACAGAAAAGAACAAAACAGAAAAGACTTCTAGAATCTCTTTTTTTGCTATTTTGATATAACTCTGTTGAAATGTACTTCTAGGCTCCACGCCTGTGGCTCAAGTGGCTAAGGCGCCAACCACATACACCTTAGGTGGTGGGTTCGAATCCAGCCCAAGCCCACCAAAAACAACAATGACAGCTGCAACCAAAAAATAGCCGGACGTTGTGGCAGACACCTGTGGTCCCAGCTACTTGGGAGGCTGAGGCAGGAGACTCGCTTGAGCCCAGGAATTAGAGGTTGCTGTGAACTGTGATGCCACAGCACTTTACCCAGGGTGACAGCTTGAGGCTCTGTCTCCAAAAAAAAAAAGAAACAAGAAATGTACTTCTAGGCTCAGCGCCTGTAGCTCAAGCAGCTAAGGCACCAGCCAGATACACCTGAGCTGCAGGTTCGAATCTAGCCCAGGGCCACCAAACAACAATGACGTCTGCAACCAAAAAATAGCCAAGCATTGTGGCAGGCACCTATAGCCCCAGCTACTTGGGAGGTGGAGGCAAGAGAATCATTTGAGCCCAGGAATTAGAGGTTGCTGTAAGTTGTGATGCCACGGCACTCTACCCAGGGCGACAGCTTGAGGCTCTGACTCAAAAAAAAAAAAAAAAAAAAAGGAAATGTACCTCTAATAGATAATACAAAAAAAAAATTTTACTTAAAAATATACCTTTCAGAAAATAACATCATTCTCTTAACAAAACCATAAAAATGGGTACCTTTTGACTACTGCACTACAGAAGCTTTATTTATGTTTATTAACTTATTTAGTCACTCGTTCATTCACATACTTACAGAGATAGGGTCTCACTTGATTGTCTAGGCTACACTCCTAAGCTCAAGGGACCTCCTGACTCAGCTGCCCAAGTAGCTGGGACCACAGGCACATGACACTATGCCCAGCTCACGAAGACTTTAAGTGACTTACTAAATTCAAAAACTCTAAGACCGTTTTATTCAAATGATGATGGCCTTTTAATCTAAGTCAATATGAAGAATCCCACCACTGGCAAGATCATTTCTGCTAGTATCTAGCAGATTCCTGGCCTTTATTGCTCTCCCCACTGCTGGCTTGTGAAATGTTTCATTGTAGTTTGTTTTTGAGCACACTATGAGCTTGGCTGAAAACTCAAGTAATACTAGGCCACTTACAAAGTTCACACTGTCCCTTGAATTGGCCTGTCTCATGTACCAATGTAAATCTTAAACCATCTTTCTCTCCTTCTTCTCCCTTCTAGTCAACCCAATGGGTATAAAATATGGCTCTGCTTTAAAAACTAAAAATCATCACCCAACTTGCCTTCTCACCCCATTAGATTTTCTTCTTAGTTTGAAAAATACTATTCTATGCTATTTAAATGGAGGACTGATATGCAGAGTAATTTAAATTTTGAAAGGTTTTTATTTAATCATCCCACCAAAGTAGAGCAAATAATGTACAAATTGTTGTTTTTCTCCTTCAGGTCATGTCCTTTGAGGCTGACAAAGTTACAGCATACATGTATGGAAAATCTAGCATAGAGGGGGTTATAGAACTCAGCTGCAAAAATGATAGGCAAATAAAAGCGCTTTGCACCAAAGGGGCAGAGGCACAGCAAAGAGGATACAAACCCACCCAATGTTTGCAACACCAAGCTTTACGCAGAAGCACTTTGCCACAAGGTGACAAGGTAAGGTCCCTTCACGCTGTGCCAAGAGGACCGTGCTTGATGATGTCCATGTCACTGATAGGGGATAAGTTTTCATTCCTTGCTGCTGAGAGGTACTACTTCTTCCTCCTCAAGGATAAAGGGGTATTTATATGTTCAGCAGATTAAAGTATGCACTGACCTGATCTTTGTGGGGCTCCATATACTTCAGTACAAAGCCAAGATGGTGTCTGCATTTTACACACACCTTCCCTGAAGCACCATTAACTGTCACTTGGAGCCCAGGCTTTATCACATTCTCTTGGGACTAGTACGGTACCTGGCACATAGCCGGCAGTTAATAAATGTGTATTTAATGTGAAAATAATATGTAAATCTATGCATGCCAGGATAAATGTGCAAATGAATAAATGTATAAATCTGAGACTTAAATTAACAAATGAACATCAGTTGTCTGTGTGCCACAAAGGAGATAGTGGGACAGAGAAATAAAACAAAAAACAAACAAGCCAAATGTTATTTTTATGAAGCTTGCCAAAAATATAGTCCAGAAATATAAATACTGCATTATGTTTACACTCAGAACTTTCTGGTAAACCTCAAATAAGAACAAGTGGGAAGGAGGGGAAGATGACAGAGATCTTCAATTAGAGTTTCTCTTGAACTATTCTCAGAAATGGAGAAAGACGAAAAGAAACTAAGGATAAATCTCAAAATGTAAATATTCTAACAGTTACTATTATCCAAGACAAGTGAGCAAGTATAACTTGAGAACTGCTGAGCTGTGATTATTGGCATTAAAAAAGGAAAAGTCCTAAAATATTTACTAAAAATAAGCAAGTTTTAGAAATTCACTTCCAAGGAAATTTTAATTAATATATAGGAAGAGATAGATACAAATACCAGCCATGCTTGTATTAGAAAGTAGTGAGAGTATTTTCCTGAGAACTGTTGTTTGCAATACATAGCAATCTAACATAAATTCTTTAGCAACACAATTCCGCGTTGCTGCCCTCACCACTATTAGGAAAATGGAATCTACCTGAGATGTCCTAGAGTTGATGACAGACACAGCAGGAGGGGGATAAGGCATCCCACACCCCTGCTGTGTTGGTGCAGCACCTCTGCTCAGCTGCTTCTGGCTCAGACCAGATGTGCAATGCAGCAGAGAAGCCCTGAGAGAGGCGACAGAGTCCAGGGTCATGGGTGCCCTCAGGGATACCAAGTGCCCCTGAAACCCTCTGGAACTCAAAGGAATGGGAAGAAGAAACAACCCTGAGGGCAAAAAATTTAAGTTGCTCTTAGCCAGCTCCTAAAATGGAGCTCTGAGAAGAAGCTGCCAAGCTCTGTGTCTCTCCAGAATGAACCCACCATGGACAGTTACAGGACATGAAGGCGGACAGGCATTTATCAGGTTTTTATTGTTCTTTTTGGTAAGAAAAAACTGAAACCACTGACAGGTAGTACTATCAACTTAACTAAAAGTTTAACAAACTGAAAGAATAACCCTTTTCCCTCTTCAAAAAAACTAAAAAACTCCAATCTGTCAAATCTACCTTCTCTCCCTGTAGATGATTCTTCACATTTTGAGGATTTGGGCATTTTCTGTTCTTGACATATATTCCCTGAGCTAGAATTATTGAATCCAAGGATAAAATATACTTTGATATGATAGTGTATTTACTCTAGATCTACTGAAAGGTAAATCCAATTTGCAATTCCACTCACGATGTTCATCCAGTTTTACCCAAATGTGTATTAAGCATCTACTAGGTGCCACACCAGAACCTAGAGATACAGAATGTTCACAAAGTCCCTGCTATTACAGAGTTTATATTCTATTACTTAAATGTTTGCTAAAGGGAAAAAGACATGCAAATAAATTCACCACTTCCTGAAAGCCCTGTCAATAACTTTTGTATTTATGCTCAAAATTATAATAAAAAGTACAGCTTAGAGCCTGTAGCTCAGTTGCTAGAGTGCCGGCCACATACACCAGGGCTGGTGAGTTGGAACCCAATCCAGGGCTGACAAACAAAATGACAGCTACACCCAAAAAATTGCCAGGCGTTGTGGAACCTGTAGTCCCAGCTACTTAGGAGGCTGAAGCAAAAGAATCGCTTAAGCCCAAGAGTTTAAGGTTGCTGTGAGCTGTGACTCCATAGGACTCTATATAGGGCAACATGAAAACAAAAAAAAAAAAGGAAGTAGTATAAGGCCTCTTATGTATTAAGCATATTAAGAAGTATAAGCCTTCTTCCTTACTAAAAAACAAAATGTTTTAATTTATATTTAATTGCTTATAAAACTCTTTATTTTTCTGCATAATTTTTTCCCTAACTTGTATACCCTTAGATACCAATTGCTACATGTAATCTGTGTGAGTAGCTGATCAAGAACTCCTGAGCTCAAACAATCTACCCACTGTGGCCTCCCAAATTGCTAGGATTAGAGGTGTGACCCACCGCGCCAGCCACCAGAAATGTTATTTAATCGCAAGCATTTTCCTTCTTTAACTTTCCTCCAGTGCTCAGTGCCATAGCTCTCCCCACCTCCCCTCCTCAGGTAATTCTGGAGGGCATCCTCTCTGAATTAGAACTAACTTAACTCTTATCTAGTATGACACTACAGTTCTTTTTAAAAATCAGTCTCAGATTTTGATAGATTTTCTAAACTTAGAAGAGTAACCTACTGGTCTTCTCCTTGCTGATCTGCTTTGGATCTTATTTTCTGCCCCACAGATACCTTTTGAACTTATATCCTGTTTTCATTTCATATTGATGATTCCCTGATACCATCTGCCACAATTTCTTAGCTGAACTATTGCAGCTTCATTCTAACTGGTTTATTCACCTCCAATATAGTGAGGCAGGTCCCCACCAACTCCACCAGATAAACACAACAATTTGTTATCTGTATTACACTTAAAATGATCTTTTAAAAATGCAAATCTGATCCTGTCAGTCTCTTATTTAAACCTCTTCAACTGCCCTCCACTGATCTCAGATAAAATACAACAACTCCTATTTTTAGCCAAGATAAAGCACCAGGGACCACATTTATCTTCCCTCTTCCCACCTGAAACAATTAAAAAATCCGACAAAACATAACAAATAATGGACTCTGAGACACCAGTCACAAGACAACTAAGGCTTGCCCCAGCTCACTGCCCAGAGAGTTTTCGTGCTGTGGTGCAGGCAGAGGGGAGCAGACTGTCTGAGTTGAGAAGATGAAACTGAGACCCCAGGGGAAGATGGTAGCTGGAGTCTACAGGAGAGAACAGTGAGATGAGGTGGAGATGTGGAGAGTGCTCCCTCAGGATTTCCACAGACTGATTACCATGTAAGTGTGAAGAACTACCCAAGACCAGGAAAAGAACCACTGAAAAGGATTACAGGAAACAGTATCTGGTTCTCAAATGGGGCCAGAAATAATAGCTTCCAGTCATAATTCATGAGGCATTGGGTAGAGGGCTCCTAAGGGCCATGCTACAGTAGCAGAGAATAATTAACTCTACCCTAAACATTGTTCTGGCTGTGTCCCATACATCTTAAAAGCAAAACCTAAAAAGATCAAATCATTTCCAAGTAATTTAACTGCACTCCAGGACAAAACTACATATTTATAATGCACCCAACAAGGTAAAACACAATTTCTAACATGGAATCAAAAATTTCCTAAGCATGCACAGGAAATGACCCCTAATGAGGAGAAAGATCAATCGTCAAAACCAAGCCAGAGCTGGCACCCATATGAAAATTAGCAGGAAGAGACATTATGGCTGTTGACATGATTTACATCACCTTGTACAATCTGGCCCCCACTTCCTCCCTGGTCTCAATTCTTCCCCTTTCAGTGGTATCCAGGGAAACAGTCTTAGAGACTGGGAAAGGAGGGGGCTCATTTGATGTGTTTAACAAGATCCATGGTGCAAGCATGCACACGATGGCCAATTTCAAGCTATCAACAGTTTAACCAGCTTGCAAAGTTCCTAGATTATAAACTCTTATGAGCTAGTACAAGTCTGTATCTGCCCCTCTTCTCACCTGCTTGGATGCCCACCCTAATCCTGTGTCCTCATCTCAACTTGATTACACTTGCCAAGACCAGATTATAAAGACTGAGGTCTAGGACTTGAGGATGTCTTTTGGGAAAGCAAAGTTCAACCCGTAACACGCACAAAACAGCCATGAAACAAGGCAAAAATATGACACACAACAACAAAAGATATATAAAGTACTATGGTTCAGAAGCCCTCAGGTGGTTAACACCTGGAGGACTTCATGGTGTTTGAGAAACAGTATTTAAAACGGTCCTGAGGAGAAGAGTAGAACTTGGGAAGGATATATAAAGAAGAAGAGTAGGACATTCCAAGTAAAGGGGAGAAAATGTTCTCAGAAAGAGGCAGGACAGGATGACGATAACCAGGAAGGAGTCGACCTTAATAAAAGCATCAGCTCTCAGTGTGATATCCTGGAAAGGGAAGAGAAGATCAGGAAGCAGGTGGTCAAATGCCTACACAGGAGTCTGTGCTTAATTTAGAAGAATTGGGGGGACCACTGAGGGGTAACCCCCCCTCCAGCCCTTCTCACTCCTGTGCCTCTTCTCACTCTCTTGTAACACAGTGCACAGTGCAGTACCCTGTAACAAGACGGGGTACTATCAAATGTAGTTTGCTGGACTGTTCATATCACCCAGGTAGCAATTACTGATGTTCAAACTGAATTTTCCCCCATTGATCCAGCTTAGAGCTAGCAACAGCTGGAGAGACCGCAAAGACTTTGCCACCGTGTTTAATCTATTTGATTCATCTGCTGCCACTGTTCCCTCATGAAAATGCAACATTGATTTAAAGGTAGATTTCCCTGCTTCAGTGAAAGCCTTTTCTATTGGTAACTTAGGAGCTAACATACAAAATTTAGTAAGATTTCTGACTTGCAGACAAACTATTCTCTTAGGTAATTCCTCTCTCCAAGAGTGTTTCCAGAGGTTGTATCAACTTACTCCTTCACATTAAAGGCTGAGGATCTTCAAGTCATAGTTTTCTTTTTACACTCTAGTAGAAAGTCATATGCAAATAGCATACAGACTAAGGAATACAGATGACGGCAATTCAGCTGAAATTCACAGCAAGAATGCCAAGGCCACAATCACGGCATGCATTCTTGTCCTAGAGTCTACATTTGTATTTAAAAACCACTTTGTTTTTCCTTGTTTCTTCTCTCTATGCCCTTTTCTAGGACTCCATAATTATAATTATTCTATTGGAAATGAGTCCTTGAAACTCTTGGATCTAGAAGGTCACTTCTCCCACAATGCCCCATTATCTAAATGTTCTCAACTTTCTGAGGTTACAGCCATTCTATTTAGTGTGGGAAAATGGATAGAGTTTGGGAAAACAATTTTTAAATACAAAGAATCTGGATAACCAAATACGTCAAGGAAAATATCGATTTGGTGTTGTCTTTCTTTTCAATCACATAGTAATTGCCTTCAGATCTAAAATTTGACATTTACCCGTAAGTAGCAAGGTTAAATCAAATTGTATCTCTAAGTCTTAATTGTTCAGTTTCATAAGTGGTGATACTAAGACAACTATTAATCACTGGTGAACAGTTTATCATTTCTCTCTTGGTAATAACTGTAAGACATCTCTCCTGTCATACCTGCATATATTCCTCGGGTTGGGGCTAGAAAGGAATTGATATGATAAATAAGACTTTCGTAACATTTCTCTATCAATGTTTACTTGCTCCACCAGGCTCGTAACTGGCCTCTGTGACCTCCCTTCATCCGTGACGCTCTCTCCCCTCTGAAAAACGTTTAATCCACTTGTACACTGCTGTTTACCTCATGGCCTTATCCCATCTCCATGACCTTGAACTAACTTGTACCTGATTTCACTTCCACTCTTGTCAAGTTTAACATGAAATTTAGTGTTTGTTCACAGCTCTAATTCAGCTCTGACATTCTCCCAGCAGCACACAAAAACCCAGCAACAATGCACGCCACTCAGGAAGACACATGTCAACACGAACACAGCTGTGAGACACTGACAGCCAAGGTTATGAAACCTTACTAAGTTGTCTGTACAGTGTTGCCAACCTAAGTACACGGTGGCAAGTTCGCAAACTTGTCAGAGAGTGTGTGGGTGGGTATACATAGTGTAATTAAACTAATTAATTTCTGCCTTAATTTTATGTGTTTATCTTTAGTAGACTCTCCTATAGTTTGGTGACCAATTTTCCCCCCACCCTCCAAAACTGCTAAAGCAGCTGTCTTCTACTGGAGCCAAGTTATTATTTATTCGGCCCCCAGGATCTGAATCCCCTTCCTAATTCTCCGAGTCTCTCACCCTGTAAAACAGAGCCCTCCTTCTCCTGTAAAGCAACAACGTCAGATGCTTCCCTTCCAGTCTCTCTTGCTCCAGGACATGTGCACATAAACGAGGCCATGCTCGTCACAAATGCTTATCCCTGCTATTTGGACTAATAGGTCCCTGATTTCACTTCCACTCTTGCCAAGTTTAACTAGAAATTTAATGTTTGTTCGTTGTTCTAATTCAAACTCTGACGTTCTCACGATGGCATACAAAAACACTCAACAATAATGAATCAAAAACTAGTGACAAGAAAAAGGGGCCATGCAGAATCTGTCCTTAGTGTTAGGGGGCAGCAACTACAGTTTTTAAAAGGACGGGGAACCAGCATTGGCCACTGTCCAATGCCAGTAATACTGACAGGGATGGCACAAGCTACAGTGTCTGTGTGTGGGGCAGCAGCAGCAAGCTCTCACTTAGCTCTGCAACGTCATGCGAGGCCCTGCCCTGGCCCTCCAGTCTCTGAACACAGTTCTCAGACCCTCCCAGAGAGGCTATGAGCTGCCTGACATATTTTTCATAAATTTCTTCTCGCTTAAATTTGCCTAAGTCAGTCTCTGTTGCTGGCCACTAAGATCCTGACTGATACATCATCTTGCTCTAAGTAAACTAATTTTACATGTTTTTGACATTCTATAATCTTATTATCTGTAAGTTTCCTCAAAGCACAGATGGGATCCTCAGTAAGGAGACGTGTTCAGGGAACCATATACACACAGAGGGTACCCAAAAGTGTATACACGCTTTAAGAAAGGAAAAATGTTTAAAATTGTAATACTCAAGTCATGTTTGACTTCTGCAATTACAAGAGATGTAAGATGCGATATACAAGGTAACAAATATGGTATAGATGAAGTATAACTGGTCTATCCTGAGTGCTACAATTTTAATATAGGTTTTTCCTTGCTTAAAATGTGTATACATTTTTTGGCACCCTGTGTGTGTGTGTAATACTAACTAACCTGTCTCACTCTGTCGCCCTGGGTAGAGTGCTGTGGCATCATAGTTCACAGCAATTTCAATCTCTCAGGCTCAGGTAATTCTCTTGCCGCAACCTCCCCAGTAGCTGGGACTACAGGTGCCCGTCAGATGCCCAGCTATTATTTTTGAGGGCTTTTTTTCTATTTTTAGTAGAGACAGGGTATCAATCTTCCTCAGGCTGGTCTCAAACTTCTGAACTCAGGTGATCCAACTGCCTCAGCCTCCCAAAGCGCTAGGACCGTAGGCGTAAGCCACCGCACCCGGCTGTCTCTAGACATTGTTTATTCGCCATAGCAGCCCTTTGCCACTCCGCCCCGCCTGACTTGGCTGCTCCTCAAATTATCTCCCCAAGCCCTACTTGCTTTCTATTTTGTTTTGGTACCCACATTTGTTAGCACTCTAGTCACAAAGCTTAATAAATCCTGAGTGGTCACGTCTACTGCTGTTTTTCCCGTAAGCCCTGTGATTTCACTGTGTGATGTACAGAAGTTCAGGTTTCACAGGAAAGTATATAGCAAAAATCTTTACTTCCATAGCGAGAACAAAGATTCTGTGTCTACTACCTCAGAGAGAGGAAGGAAGCTAAGTAATAGGCTGGCAATTCAGAGAAAAAGACAAAAGGAAAATATGCAGGGGGAAAGGAACAAAATGAGCACTCTTATGTGAACAAACTACTTGCTCATGTGCAATCATAGTGCTTTAATATTCTTATTAACGCATCAACAGTGATGTGGATAAATACTCATATGTTACTGTAGATCAAGGTTTGAACAAGAAAGCAGGAATCTTCTCCCAGTTAACAGTAATGCTTGCTGGAACAGAAATGTCATAACACAAAGGTGGAGGCTTCTTAACTGCAGACACCATCAGCACACTGATCCTTGGCATTAGCAACTCAGCTTCAGAAGTAAGAGAATTTTGGTTAGATGCTAACAGTGTCAGACCCATTCCCACTCCCACACCAAGCTACCGGTTGAAATCACTTAAGTATTTCATTTTGTAAATGTTTAACATCAAAACAATTTTGGAATGACTAAAATTTTCATATTCTATCAGCATATAAAATTATAAACACCACAACTTTGGTTTATCCAGGACTTCTTCCTTAAAGCATTAAAAACATTTGTTTACCAAGCAAGGAGTTGCCTGTTATAAAAATGAGTCTCTTTGAGGCGTCCCCTGGTACCTGGGTAAGGTGCCCCTTTTTTTGTTTCTCTGAAATCTGTGAATGAGGAGCCAGAGGAAGTGTGAAAAAAACAGACAAGGGGAGGGGAGGGAGATGAAAGGTGGTTGTGAACTTTATCGGAATACTAATAAGATATTCAGAAATCACTAGTAGGAAAGAAAAAAGAGAGAAGCAAAAATAATGCAAAGCAAATATATTTACTATATATCCAATCTTCAAGGTGTCATTCCTGGTGCTGTAAGAACACAGGCCACAGAGGCAACAGTGGGTGGGAGAAACTGAGACCTGAAGACAGCTGTGCTGGCGTGCATTGTGCATTTAATTACGCCACAGCTACAGTGACACTACACAAGTCGTCTGCTCTCCCAGAGCACTGGCAGGAATTTCTGCTGTAGGATTTTAAAAAGTGATAGAGAGAGGAACTGTGCCTCATAAAAGGCCCGACTCACCCACAAGGGCCTCACTCATTATGGCAGAAGGAGATCTGTCTAATGGGGCACAGTGGTCAGCACAGAGTAACAGGAACATCCTGCAGGTGGGCCAGTCAGGACCAGCCCTGAAAAGAGACTAGAGTCTCCTGAAGTCCCATGGATAGTAACAGCAGCCGCTAACCAAGAGTTAAAGAATAGACTAGTTTTACTCCTACAGCTGACTAGTTATCATTGCAACTCTCCATCTACTTCTCCATAGATAAAAAAGGGATGAATAACATCTTAGGAGATAAAAAGATTATAAATATTCTCAAAGTGTGTGGAGCTCTTTGGAAAAAAGACAACTTTGAACAATGAATTACTGTGACTCAAAATTCAGTTGAGGGAGAAGCTCCAGAGTCAGGATGCTTCTGGATGGAGTTGAGGGAGGAGCTCCAGAGTGAGGATGCTTCCAAATGGAGTTGAGGGAGGGAGAAGCTCAAGAGTGAGGATGCTTCCAAAAACTGCACTGCACAGGAACCAATCCATTAAAATATTCTCTCAAAAAAAAATCATAAAAGCTGAATGTTTCTTATTCCTCTCAAACTCCAGCCCTGCCACTTTTTCTCATCACTCTCAGTACCAAAACCACCCCCGTGCCAACCACCTGTGTAAGGTGCCAATTTTGGTTCTCTGAAATCTGTGAATGGGGAGCCAGAAGAAGTGTGGAAAAAAACAGACAAGGGGAAAGGTGGCTGTGAACTTTACTGGATAACTAATAAGATATTGATTCCACATGGGGAGTCAAGCCAGATACATTGCTGGAACATGTTCCACTTACCAGGTCTCACCCTGAAGGTAGCAGATTAAAGCTAGTGCCAGGTAGAGCCCTGTAGAAGAGCAAGGCTGGAGATGCATGCGAGCAAAATCCAGGGCACCCCCAGCTCTTCTCACCGAGTTTAGCTCTGTATTCCCCCTTTTGATGATATACATTTAAATGACAAAATATTTACATAGCCTTGTCACATGGCACTATATGCCTTTCTCTCAAAGTAACTTAGACATAATCCAATGCCAGGAAAAGAGGTATACACCTTATGCTCTAGAGTAAGACAGAAATAGGGAATACCTCTTTGTTAAAAAAAAAAAAAAACACAAATTTTATCTGAAATAGAAGGCATTCTCAGGGAAAGAATATTTAAGAATTTCTGAGCCATGGACACAGACTGTTAAAAAACTAAATACAATGGTTAATAATACAGAGCTCTGAAAGTAAAAGCAGGTATTACCATAAACATTAAAATAACACTGTATATTTATCTCATGGGCAATATAAAAATAATGAAAATGTAATTGGTTATAAATGTATTAGAAATTGAAATATCAATGAAAAATCACCTAAGCAAATTTCCTATTACTTAGAGGCTGACAACTAGCTAGTGACTTTATATAGTCATTTGCTTCTTACATATGAGCAGATGCATGTTAGCTCAATGTGCACAAGAACTTTCAAGAAAAGAGGGGGGAGGGAAGGAGGAAGAGGAAGGTGAGAGAGACACAGAGAAGAAGAGAGAGAAAGAAGGGGTAAGATACGCACTGCAAGTCAATTCACTATTTTTACACTAGACCAGTGGTTCTCAACCTGTGGGTTGCAACCCCTTGGTAACAACGAAAATACATTCTGCATATCAGATATTTACATTATGATTCAAACAGTAGCAAAATTATAGTTATGAAGTACCAACGAAAATAATTTTATGGTCGGTAGTCACCACAACATGAGGAACTGTATTAAAGGGTTGCAGCATTAGGAGGCATTAGGAAGGCTGAGAACCACTGCACTAGACCTTCCAATAACTAGATTTGATAAGGGGAAAGGGAGGGAACCACAGACATCAAGGAAGATTTGTATCATCTACTTATCCTCTGCATTATGTAAATTATCTATGGACCTTTGGAAGCAGCATCAAAAAGATGTTTAACTCGGCTTCACAATTCATTAACCCTGTGACCTTACTAAAGTTAATTAATGTCTATTAATGTTCTCCTCTGTAAAATAAGATTTAATACTATCTACTTCACAGAGCTACTGTTAAGCACAAGCAAAAAAATATGCCTCTTATAATGCCCTTTGTTATCACTCCCCATATTTCCTGCCTGTTCGCTATTTGCAGTGATAACAGACCACAGTTGGAAGGTATCCTATACAATATGCTAATGTCTAATTAACATTAAACAATTATCAGTTATGCAACATTAAAACATGGAGTGTTATAAAAGAGTAAGAAATAATCTCAATTCTATAAAATATTCATAGAAAAAGTTATTATTTAAACACAAATACAACCTAAATGAGATTCCTCACCATGTTACCTATAATGATAAGGGCAATTCTTAGTAAAGGGGTGGAAGTACAACAAAAAACATCACCACGTACGAATTTCCATCCAAGTGTAATCAATTATCTCTCTTAAAAGACACCTCAGTTTAAGTTCTTCCCATCTGAAATGCTGAGCTGTTCTAATCTTAGCTCTAGCAAGTCCTCATTTCAGGGACGAGCTGGTCTTTCACTGCTAAATGAACAAATCAATCATCACAACCAGACTAGTGGTATACAAACATGTGTGCTACATTCCCACTGATGACAAAAGGAAAAAGCTGAGCCCCACAGGCCAATGACTGAAATCCATATTTGGCTAGAAATTTCATTAGTGAAAATTAATCCAACACTTACAGACTGGCTATATTGTCTAAAGATTATTGTGTAAAAGACATAATTAAAAAAGAATTCCAAAGAGCTGAATGACACAGAGAGGCTTTAACCTAAATGCTAAATGCAGGGGCCATGCTTACATTCAAGCAGAGGCTGAAACAGAATGTTCGGCTTTCAAACTGATTTTAAAGGGAGTAGAAACAAACATACAGGTTCACATAATACTAATTCACAAACAGTCAACATTAAAATTGTCCTATTAATGAGGAAGATAATAGCAATAACCAAAACATCATTAATTTGGGACTATAGAGCACATCACAGAACCTGAGAGGCCTTGAGCAGATTTACATTGCTAATTATGTTTGGCTTCATCTAATATTAAAATTCCTTGCAGCAATTCCTAAGCACCGTAACAAGGGTGACTAGCATTGTACTGGCTGGCAAGTGCAGGGAGCCTGAGAGGAGATCTCATGCCAGTAACTCTCACACAAATTACCTTAAGTCATTCAAGTTTATACATTTTCTATAAAAGTGAAAATCAGCCCATGAGTCATAATAAAATGCCCAAGAATAAAATAAATCTTAGTTTGTGGAATGTTTTTCTCATAAGGTCAGGAAGAAGGCAAGAATGTCCTCTCCGACCACGTCTAGGTACCATCTGAGAACACAAAAGTTGACTGGAACCAGGGAAAAGTTAATCCCCTGTTCCCAGGTAAGGCTATCTCAACATCATAACAGAATTCCAAATCAGATCTACAAAAATCAATGAAGGGCACTGGAAATGGTAAATACGTGGGTAGATGTAAAAGACAATAGTTCTTCTCTTCGCTCATAATTTCCTTAAAAGACAAGTGATTGTTAAACCAAAAGTAACAACTTTTTCACCATAAGTAGAAATTAATGGTAGCAAAGAGTGCAGAGGGACAGGCGGGTGGACTACACTGACACAAAGTGCTTACGTTTAAGGAGTGGCAAGAGTGGAAGTTCAGTTCCTCCTAACTTAATGTATAAATTTAATGTAATCCCCCAAAATAGAAATGAGCTCTTCACAGTTCTTTTTTTTTTTTTTTTTGAGACGGAGCCTCAAGCTATCCCCCTGGGTAGAGTGCCATGGCATCACAGCTCATAGCAACCTCCAACTCCTGGGCTCAAGCAAGTCTCCTGCCCCAGCCTCCCAAGTAGCTGGGACCACAGGCGCCCGCCACAACTCCCGGCCATTTTTTGGTTGCAGCCATCATTGTTGTTTGGCGGCCTGGGCTGGGGATTCGAACCCGCCACCTTAGGTGTACATGGCTAGCGCCCTAGCCGATTGAGCCACAGGCGCTGAGCCTTCACAGTAGTTCTATAGTCATTCTTTATAAAGTTCAATGTAAAAATAACACACAAGAACAGCTAGAAACACACTGAAAAGAGCCGTGAAAAATATTAAAACACATTTTGTTCATGTTTTAATGCTTTTAAGTCTCTTTGATTGAAATGATGTTTAGCACATATACACACAGAGATGCCAATGGGAGAGCATAGAAAGTCTAGAAACAGCCCCACACCTAACACATGATAAAGGTACACTACAAATCAGTGAGGTAAAGATGACCTTTTTAATAAACAGGATTGACACAACTACATAGCAATTTGGAAAAAGATAAAATTAGATCCTTCCTCACACTATATAGAAGAATGAACTCCAAATGCCTCTGAGATGTAAATGTAAACTATGAAACTCAACAAGTACTAGAAGACACAGATGAAATCCTTCTTAGTAGGATACAGAGAAAGGCTTTCTAACCATGACTAAATTCTGGATGAGCAAAAAAAGATGGATAAATTTCATTACATAAAAACTATTGTGGGGGGTGGAGTCACAATGGCGGACTGCAGCCAGCTTTCCACAGAGGCTTTCGTCCAGAAGGAGACTTAAAGGACAGAAGTTTAGCAAGTAAGCTGATGGTCTGGAGCTAAGCCAAGAGAGAAGAATGAAGAATGCACAACAACTTTGCTGAGGCAAAGGCAACCCCAAAAATATAATCAAAAGGCACAAAATCCACCACCAGTGGCGGCAGAAGAGTCCTCCACTCCTAGAGCCACAGGCACCATGGTCGACAGCGGAGGAGTCCACTGCTCTGGGCGGGCCCATAACTGCTTGCTAGAGCCACACGCACCCCACAGCAGGCGGCACAGGAGTTCCCCACTCTGGGCAAGTCCAAAACTGCTTGCTAGAGCCACATGAGCCCCTTGGGGAAGCGGCAGAGGAGTCCCCCACTCCGGGCAGGCCCAGAACTGCTTGCTAGAGCCACATATGTCCCGCAGACAGCCACGGAGGAGTCCTCCACTCTGGGCAGGCCCAGATCTGCTTGCTAGAGTCACGTGTGCCCCGTGGGGGCTGGCAGAGGAGTCTCCCACTCCAGGGGGCCCAGAACTGCTTGCTAGAGCCACGCAAGCCCCATGGGGGAACGGCAAAGGAGTCCCCAGTTCCAGGTGGGCCCTGCTTCCTAGTGCGTGCGCGTCCCACGGGCAGCTGCAGAGGAGTCCTCCATTCCGGTTGGGCCCAGACTACTTGCTAGAGCCATGTGCACCCCTTGGAGAAGCGGTGGAGGAGTCCCCACTCTGGGCAGGCCCAGAACTGCTTGTTAGAGCTGCACATGGCCCACAGGCCAGCAGAGGAGTCCCCTGCTCTGGTTGGGCCCAGAACTGCTTGCTAGAGCCACGCACAACCCGCAGGTGGCAGTGGAGTAACTCCCAGCTCCAGGTGGGCCAAGAACTGCTTCCTAGAGCCGTGTGAGACCCGCAGGGGGCAGCGGAGGAGTCCTACGCTCCAGACAGGACCAGAACTGTTTGCTAGAGCCACGCATGTCCCACAGGCGACAGTGGAGGAGTTCCCTGCTCCAGGCTCCCACACTGGGCAGGCCCAGAACTGCTTACTAGAGCCACACACACCCTGCAGGGGCTGGTGTAGGAGTCCCTCCCATTTCAGGCGGGCCAAGAACTCCTTGCTAGAGCTGTGCATGACGCCCAGGCAGCAGCAGGAGAGTCCCCAGCTCCAGGCGTGCCCAGAACTGCTTGATAGAGCCACGCGTCCTGCAGGCAGCAGCAGAGGCATTCGCCACTCCAGGCACCCACGCTGGGCAGGCCCAGAATTGCCAGAGCTATACACTCCCAGCACCCCCAGCCAGCTGCCCAAGAACTGAGAGGACAGTCAGTTGAGAGGGAACCATACTAGAACAGTGGTACCCTGAGGTGAAGAGCAGCAGCCACAGCAGTGGGAACAATAAGGCTCACACCCCTCAGGCTCTTCCAGACAGACACACTCTGCCTCTCTGGGCAACTAGAGGAAGCCAGCATCTTCTCCAGTAGAGGCCACTGACGCAAAGGTTGGGGTATGGTCCCCACACGGTGTAAATTCAGCATGGGGCAGAATCAGCGGGAAAACTCTGGTAATTTGAATAACCAGAGTAGATCAACTCCCCCAGGGAAAGATGAGGCAGATGCAATTGAAGATCCCATCCATAAACAGATGGTTGAGATGTCAGAAATCGAGTTCAGAATTTGAATAGTAAAATAAGATTAACAGAATGGAAGAGAGGAGGGAATCAGAATTTCAAGAAATGATTCAAAAGATGTCTCAAGAAATTATTCAAAAGATATCTCAAGAACACAATGATTTCAAAGATAAAATGACCAAAGATTTTGAAACACTGAGGCAAGAGGTTGCAGCCCTCAAAGATCTGAAAAATACAGTAGAATCCCTCAATAACAGAATGAAGCAGGCAGAGGAAAGGATCTCTCACATTGAAGACAAAGCTTCTGAATGTTGCTAAGCACACAAGGATGAAGAGAAATGGAAAGCAAAACCAGATCATTCTCTCAGAGAGCTCTGGGATAATTCACAGAAAACTAATATTAGTTTTATATGAATCCCTGAAGGCAATGAAGTGGCTTCACAAAGCACAGAGGCTCTACTTGATGAAATTATGAAAGAGAACTTTCCAGACATGCACAGAGATTCTGAAATTCAGATAGCAGACAGTTTCAGAACCCCAGCATGATTCAACCCAAATAAGACATCCCCCAGGCACATCATAATTAACTTCACTAAAGTTAATATGAAAGAGAAAATTCTGAAAGCAGCTAGACTTAAGAAAACCATAAGCTACAAGGGGAAGAATATTAGAATGACTGCAGATCTCTCTGCTGAAACCTTTCAGGCTAGAAGAGGGTGGTCATCGACTTTTAACCACCTAAAACAAAACAACTTTCAACTCAGGATCCTGTATCCAGCTAAACTGAGTTTCATTTATGATGGAGAAATTAAATACTTTAATGACATTCACACGTTGGAGAAATTTGCTATAACTAAACCAGCCCCTCCAGGATATTCTCCTCCATAATGACCAGCACAATCCTCCACCACATAAGTAAATTCACACAGAATATTTTGATCAAATTCCAATTTCTAGAGTGGCGAAAGGATTAAAGATGTCCACTGGACTTTCGAAAAATTCGATACCCAAAATTATACCAGGTTTATCAATACTCTCAATCAATGTGAATGGCTTAAATTGCCCTGTAAAGAGGCACAGGCTGGCTGACTGGATACAAAACCTCAGGCCAGATATCTGCTGCATTCAAGAATCCCACCTTATCCTTAAAGACAAATATAGACACAGGGCAAAGGGATGGTCATCTATATTCCAGGCAAATGGAAAGCAGAAAAAAGCAGGCATTGCAATTTTATCTGCAGATACAATAGGATTTAAACCAACAAAAGTAATCAAAGGTAAAGATGGACACTTTATATTTGTTAAGGGTAATACTCAATGTGATGAGATTTAGGGTAATACTCAATGTGATGAGATTTCAATCATCAATATTTATGCACCCAACCAGAATGTACCTCAATTTATAAGAGATTGTTATAAGACTGTTATAAGACTGTTAGCTCATGCTAACAGACATGAGCAACTTGATTGCTCCTAGTTCCATCATAGTTGAAGATTTTAATACTCCTTTGGCAGTGTTGGACAGATCCTCCAATAAGAAGCTTAGCAAAGAAGTTTTAGATTTAAACTTAACCATTTAGCATTTGGATTTAACGGACATCTACAGAACATTTCATCCTAACAAAGCTGAATACACATTTTTCTCATCAGCCCACAGAACATACTCCAAAATCGACCACATTTTAGGTCACAAGTCTAACCTTGGCAATTTTAAAAGAATAGAAATTATTATTTGCATCTTCTCAGACCATCATGGAATAAAAGTTGAACTCAGTAACAACAGGAATCTGTAGACTCATACAAAAACATGGAAGCTAAATAATCTTATGCTGAATGATAGGTGGGTCAGAGACAAGATCAAGAAGAAAGTCAGCAAATTTTTGGGACAAAACGATAATGAAGACACGAGTTACCAAAACCTCTTAGATACTGCAAAGGCAGTCCTAAGAGGGAAATTTATAGCACTGCAGCCTTACTCAAGAAAATAGAAAGAGAGGAAGTTAACAACTTAATGGGACATCTCAAGCAACTGGAAAAGGAAGAACACTCTAATCCAAAACCCAGCAGAAGAAAAGAAATAACCAAAATTAGAGCAGAATTAAATGAAATTGAAAACAAAAGGATGACACAATAGATCAATAAATCAAAAAGTTGGTTTTTTTGAAAAGGTCAATAAGATAGA
>CAUYQV010045386.1:0-14431 GCA_963574575.1 Galagoides demidoff
TTCTTTCAATTCCTCCCAAAACTGTCAGGGACAGCGCCAAGAGCTGTGAAAACACAAAGAGTAAGATGTTTCTCTGCCTTGTTGGGTCCCCTCTCTAGCATGCCAGGGACATTTTTGCATCTTCTGAACATTGTAGAATAATACCCAAGGCTACCTCATCCCCTCAAGTGGAGGCTTCACTTAAAACATAAAATCTTTTAGAGCCAAAGTAGTGAATTGGCTCAAAGCTATCTGGGGTTCTACATAAATCTTAGCAGTCAAAGCAATACATGTATAACCTAAATTCTGTGGTATATTCATTAGGCGCTCTGTTTTATTTCCCTTCCAACATTCCACTTAATTCCCTGATACAATAAGCCTTCCAAATTCCCTGCGTTTCTTGACAGGCAAAGTCTTCATCTTTTTCCTTTCCTGGAAACCCATCATTGGGTCATTGGATATCTTTGATGGGGAGAGTGAAGCATTTGCCTAATGTGTAAATTTTCGTTAAAGTTTGACTCTGTTCTGGTGGCTATTGTTGCATAACAAACCATCCCAAAATTTAGTGGGTTTAAAACAACATTTATTTTGCTCATGAATCTGTAGTTTAAGCTGTGCTTATGGGAATCACTTCCCTCTGTGCTCCAGTTGGCATCAAGTGGAGCAGTGGGGAAGCTGGGGCCTGAGATCATCTGAGGATTCTTCACTCACAAAGTTGAGGAGGAATGTGGGCTGCTGGCTGGGACCTTTACTGGTGGGGGGGGGGAGACTGTTAGGCTGGAACATCTGTACTTTGTCTTAACGCTTGGGCTTCCTCACAATATGGCGGCTGAGTTCCAAGGGTCAGCATCCCAAGAGAGAACCAAGTGGATTCTGTATTACCTTTTATTACCTTGCCACCGAATTCACGTAGCCTTGTTTTGTTTTGTTTTTTTTCTGCATTCTATTTTTTGAGGCCATGCCCACCATCTTTACAGGGAAAGAAAATCACCTCTCCCCAGGGAGGAGAATGTGAAACTGGAAATACGTCTGTAGCCATTTCTGAAAGATACAGTCTGCCACAGACCATCAGCAAAAGGTGATTATTGTGTAGTGAGTTATTGGAAAGAGTGTTATTTAGGAGGGGGGTCAGAGAACCTGGATTTGAATCCCACCCCTTTCCCCTTACTAGCTGCCTGATCAGGCCTCAGCGCACTCATCTATAAAATGGGGAACCCTCATGCTGGTCCCCCCACATTGTGCTGAGGATGATGCAGATAACATATGTCCTATGGGTGAGTGTCCACGAAGTTGCCTGGGGCAGGCCAGGCACTCAATAAATCTTTGTTGAGTCACTTTATTGAATCGGAATCTGCACGCTATCACCATTATTTAGGTTTATTGCGTCCTAATCTATGTCCCCGCATACATCCTTGCTGCTTTTCATGAATTTTCTACTGAGTCTCAGCACGCTGCTTGCTGGCCAATGAAGGTCAGGGAGGAAACAGATTAACAACATCTCATACCACAATGTCAAAATGCTTAAAAGTGTTTACAGAGCCTGGTGACACCCAGTGAATTTAAAACGAGAAGACCGGAGCTGAAGTGAAACTATTCTTGTTCTCCTAAGCTTGAGCAAGGGCCTTGGTGTTTTATGATTGTTTTAAGGTCCATTAATCGTTGAATCATGAGGCCGTGTGAAAAAATGACAGCTTTAACATCCAAGTCCCGGGTTTATTTTCAATGTTTTTGCTTCTACAAGGTTTCTAATTAATGACAGTGGCTAAAACTTGATTCAAATGTGGCAAAAAAAATGGAGTGCCATGGGATAAAGCAACTCAATTTCATCTAGGCAGATTTTATGGCTTCTGGAAAGAAGTATTCCTTTAGATTGAATGATGCCGGCTTTTAATAGGCGTAGTTGATTCTCTAAAAGAAGAAACTACCTACTGTTATATAATCAGGGTCTCTTCACAGGGCCTGTCCAAACATCAGAGCTGTGCCATTGCCTGATATGGTAGCCACTAGCCACCTGCAACTATTTAAACTTAACTGAATTAAAGTTACATAATATTTGTAGGTTGGATACAGTGGCTGAGGCCAAGGCAATTGGATTGCTATTGCTTGAGCTCAGGAGTTTGAGACCAGCCTGAGCAGGAGCAAGAGCAAGACCCCGTCTCTAAGAGTAGCCAGTAGTTGTGGCAGGGGCCTGTAGTCCCAGCTACTTGGGAGGCTGAGGCAAGAGAATCACTTAAGCCCAGAAGTTGGAGGTTGCTGTGAGCCGTGATGCCATGGCATCCTACTGAGGGTGACAAAGTAAGACTCAGTCTCATAAAAAAAAGTGAGTCAACTGAGACACACACGTGTCCTGGTGGGTGATCTTGACCACCAGCCAAAACAGTGATTTTATGTCCACCCTCAACCTCACCAATTGCCCCTCATTTAAACATATATCAAATAGTTGTGTGGCTTGGTAGAGCCATCTAAATTCTGTGAGGCTACTAGCCAGTGCCAGTATTAGTGAGGAAATGTCATGTACTTGATCTAAATGTACTTAGGAGGATTCAAGACCTGACGAATTATTATTGGGAGTTTTACGGCCCCATAGGTCGCAGGCTTCATAGCACCTGCAGCTATGAGCTGTGGTCCCCAAGCAGCACTGAGGGTGCGAGGCATTCCACACACAGGGAGAGCGGTTCCTTCCTGTTCTCTCCCCCCCATACCCTTTTCAGAGACGATCTCAAGTCAGACGTGAAAATGGAGAGATGCCTCTCCTGGGTGGTTTCCTTTTGACCACAGGCCCCGTTTCTTGAAATGGTGTCTGAACAGAGTTGTTTTCGGAAATCACTTTCTCCCCCCTCCCCAGGAGGAAATGGGAACCAAAGTAAAGTCAACAGAGATCTAAAAATATCCACCATGGTATTCTAGGAAGGGGGAAAAAAATCATTTTTTGAATGAAACATTTTTATTGTATTTGATTCTATCTGCTTCCCTAGAAGGTTTGAATGAGGTAAAATCACTTCTTCGTTTTTAGGCTAATAACTAAAGCCCACCCCATCACCCCAAGTCCTCGGACAGCCCTGCAACTGACTCCCACTTGCCCCTCAAAGGTGGAGTTCAGTTTTTCTTTTTCATGTCTCCTCTTCTTTCCCTCCCCCCATCAGTTTTTCAAAAACTCCAGAGACTTTATCTAATACAAAGAAGCCATCCCTGCTTCCCAATGCCTTCTAGAAAGAGGATGGGGAATGGAAATGAGGCCGTTAGGGCTTCCTGTGCACTTGTAGTTCTGACAGTTTCTCAGAACTTAGTTGGGAAAGAAAGAAGGAAAGTGTGGTCAGGGCATGAGCTCCTGTGAGCTCCTGGGTCACCGTTCCCAAGGGTTGACCCAACCACAGCTGACAGCTCACTCACCCATGCACTTGAACTTTCCCTCTTCCCTTGGTCGGCAGCCCACAATCACCCCCTCAAGGTCATCTCCTCCTCCTTGGGGACCCTGGGTATCCTGGATTCTCCAAAAGGAAAGAGTGGAGGTCTCCACTCCTTTGCTTCCTGGGAGTCTCTCAGCCCCTTATGCAAATTTCCAAATCCCTAAATCAGTGAGGTAAGAGTGTCAGGAAGAAGGGCCCCTGAAGATGATCTCTCAGTGCTCTTCCCCAGAGTGACGGGCACCTGCTGCCTCACATCATCAAAACCACACTGCCGTCCTCGAGGAGTTTCTTTGAGAACATAGCTTTGTTCCCCACCAAACTGCAGTCTCCACCTGAGTCTGTGAAATGCAGCTTACTTAGGAAGTACCGCAGTCCACCCAATCACATACCTTACCGTCATACGGCCATTGGAGAATTTTACCTTTGGCTGTTCCTTCTGAGTGTCTCTTGCCTGCTGAATAGGAAATTCTTCGCTTCTAATTGTTAAGCCTACCTAATCCTGATTGAAGTGGGACATCGTATCAAGTATCAAGAAGGTGGGAATGTAAACTAGATTTGCTCTCCTCTGAAGGAATAACAGACTTTCTTTTGGGGGTGACACCTGTGGCTCAGTGGATAAGGATGCCGGCCCTATATACTAAGGGTGGCAGGTTCGAGCCTGGCCCTGGCCAGCTAAAACAGCAATGATAATTGCAACAACAATAACCAAAAGAAAGCAGGGCGTTGCGGCGGGTGCCTGTAGTCCCAGCTACTTGGGAGGTTGAGGCAAGAGAATCGCTTAAGCCCAAGAGTTGGAGGTTGCTGTGAGCTATGACGCCATAGCAATCTACCCAGGGCAACAGCTTGAGACTGTCAAAAAAAAAAAAAAAAAAGACCTTGTGTTTGGAGACAAATCATCTTAGGTGGGAGGTGGGGGGACTCCATAAAAAAGAAAGCATACGATTCAGAAAGACAAGTGCTCCGTCGTTTTGTCCTGATGCCAGAAGAGACAGTGATGCTCTGGGGACTGTGCAGCCAGACATTCAGTGAACAGAGCAGGCAGAGCACGGGCTTCCGGGGCCAGAAGCATCTTTGGTAGCTTAGAACATGGTCCAGAGGCTTCTCCGGTTTCCAGTCACTTGCATAAATTTCAGAATTTTATAAAGGAAAAGGACAGGCAAGCAGGGTCGCCAGCAAGACGACGACTTCTCTCTTCAGAATTTCAGAAGAGTGTGTGGGAAGGGCAGATTACAGAGTCTGACGGGACTACGGCAGTTTGCCACCTGGAAGGAAATTAGTGTTTTGTGATAATCTGAGCTTTCACCTACCTTATGACACCCACGTACACCCACAGGTCTGTTTTTAAAAGAATTCGTCAATTGTTGATCAACTGATGAGGTTCCATCCTCTCTTTTATGTCATAGGCCCCCTGGGTGGGGTAAATCGCTTTCGGGAATGATGTCTACCATAACCACCATGTCGCTAGAATTTTATTTAGCGACCACCGCTGTGTACAGCCACTGTATCTGCCACGTTTCTTCCTTTCCCCTTTCATGTTCCCTTCTCTCTTTCTTCTCTCTCTGTCAACTTTCCTTTTCAGTCGGGAAAGTTTCAGAATGCTTTGAAAAGTTCTAAGTATCACTTATTCATTTCAGGGCCCGTCTCCAAATGCCATCACCTTGGGGGTCAAGGCTCTGGCATATGAATGAGGAATGGGGGGGCACAGACATTCAGTTGGTAACACTTGGTTGTTTTGAGGAATAAATAGTTTTTTGTTTTTTGGTTTTTTTAAGAATGGCGCCTGATGCGTAATTGCTTGGTGAATGGTAGCTGCTGTAACATCATCAAAGCTATTCTTCTTGCCCTCACCGTTGATTGTTTCCCCTGTCACACATTAAGGTCTTTGTGAAAGCGACTGGGCCTCAACCTCTCTTGAACCCCAAGACCCCCTGCCAGCACAGGGCCCAACATACGGTGGGAGTCAATGCACTGCAATGTATAAAGGGGCTAGATGTTCTACCTGACCAAAGGAGGCAATACGTCATCCCAAGGACTGGGAACATATTTAGGAAAAGGCCCCGTTCTGTAGGGGTAGACATTACAGAGAAGCTCTGTACCCAGCCACAGCCCATGTCAGGGTACCACTGAGCAGTGAGACCATTAAGTTGGCACGGACTTATCATGGTAGATCTTACGTTCTCTCGTAATCTCAACTTCTTGAAAATATTTGTAAAACACGTCCTATCCAAAGGTCCCGACTAATTAACAGCCAGCACTGATGGACAAGCCTTAGAATGAACTAAAGTCCCCATGTGTATGTCATAAATTTTAGAAATTTTAAACAAAAAAATGATAGGGGGGGAACCCTATCATTCTCATGGTTTTTTCTTAAACATGTCTCTTTAAAAAAAATGTATTTTGGCTCTCTAATTTATCTTATAAACAGAAAAACTAAAATCAAATATAAGCATATTTTTATAAATTTTTTTTTGGGGGGGGAAACAATTAGAGAGTCCACCATAATAGTTAAATAGTAAATCTATGTTAATTTCCTATTTCTATCTAGTTATAGGAAAACACTGAGACATGTGTGGGGTTTTCTGTTTTCTTCTAAATTTGTGTATGCCTTTTTTTCTTCTGTGATTAGTTGATAGTATTTTTAGGAAAAACATACCCAGCAGCTCAAATGTACCTTCCCCATTGCTTTTGATTTTTAATATTTCGCCGTCACAGAGTCGTCCCCCTCACAGCGATATTTTAGGCCCTAAATACTATTCATTTGATTTTTCCCCTCTCATTTCCTTTCCTTTCTCTTCTCTCCTAAGCTATAAATACATCCCTTTAAAAAAAAAATACTCAGACTTCTAAGTCTGAGAATCAGCTTTCGCGCTTTTCTTAATCCCTCTCAAGTGTTAGATTAATAACATTTTTATAAGGTGGCGACCAGAACGGAGTGTGATACTTCAGCTGAGTTTTGCCAGAGTCCAGGATAATCTATTCTAATTTCGGTGGGGGGTGGGGGGAGGGCACACATTTTTGTCTTGGTTGGGAAGAGATCTAATTATGCCCATCTAATTCTGTGGTGTTCCGGCTTTGATGTATTCATATGTGAGCAGGAATGTGTGTGTGTGTGTGTGTGCGTGTGTGTGCTCACACGTGTGCCTGTGTGCGTGTGCAGAAGGGATCTCTTGTGATTTCCAGGTTTCATCAACAACAACAAAAGGCCTCCCTTGAGATCAATCATTCTCCTTCGTGTTTGTTTTCGCCTACCTGAGACTTGTTGCTTTCTCTGTGTCGCCGTTAATTTTGTCTGTCATATGTCAGCCCGACGTGAGTGAGGCCCAGTCAGATTCCGCTCACTTTATTTATTTACTTTTCTTCCCCCCTTCCTCCCTTAGTCACCACCTTTGTTAATTTCGAGCGGTCAGCACATTGAGCGAGTTGGTAGCTTCTTGCCTGAACGAGCCATTAATCTATATTAGGAAATGCAGAGGCCCCGATGCTAACCTTCCTGAGGCTTCCCTTACCCACCCACCCCCAGCTCTGTGGGGTTTTTTACATCTCCCTTGGCTGAAGGCACCTGCTGTTGCCTTTATGAGTTTTCCTCTCATTTCTTTGCCTGGATGTCTGTGTTTAAGGACACTGTCCAGGCACATGGGATTGTGGCCCAAGTTTTCAGTATGGAGCAGGCTGTCATCACAGGAGATAATAGAGCTTGGTCACACCCTCTGCCTGCCACCAAGCAGAGTCCATGCCTGGGAAGCCATTGGAATGCTTTCTCTCTTCTAAAGGGTTTTGGCACAACAAAAACAAAAACAAGAGAGCATGCCTCCACCTAAAGACAGTCATTTCTCATCTTTCTGGAATTTTATTTCCCCTGTTCCGCTTCTTCCTTTTTATCCTCCTGATGAAATGTCTCCTTTCTCCTAAAAAAAAAAAACTTGAAAAAAAGTGCATATTTCCACGTTAATTCAAAGGAGCCATGTTCAAAAAAATATTATCTGTTTCTCTAATCCTTAGATCTCCGATGTTGCCCTGTCTAATAAAACTACCGGGAAGTGTCCTCTTTTGAAAAACAAAAATTAAATAAACCTCTACTTTAAAATGTTGGTCTTTCACATACATACAGAACAAAAGAGGCTGCACTGGTGGCTTGGATAAAAGCATCAGGACTTTTTGCTAACATAGGCAACTTTGAGAGATGTGCCCTCTGTGGATTATAACTGGTTCTTAGACTTGGAGGAAGTCAAAGGGGAGCATCCAGACCAGGGGTTCCCAAATCAGAGCTTTTGGGGAAAAAGTTCTCCCCTAAAATGGCACCTAAGGTGACATAAGACTGTGACAGCTAAAGTCTTTTGGTTGGGGCCGGGGGACCTGTGGGCCTCTCATTTGCTCCTTCAAAGGCCTTCACACAGTCTCTGGGGTATGATCTGTGCACCAGAGACTTTTGCCTCCTCCAGATCACGCCACCTGCCCTGGGAGGCTGTCCACAACAAGCTCTCTTGCCTTCTCTTCCTCAGGTTGGAATTATCAGATAGGCACCAACGGGGATTCAGAACAAAGCAAGGTTAGGCTATGTAATCCCCAGCCTTGGTCCTGGCAGGGTGTGGGTTGACTCCCTCCCTCTGCAGAAGGCCTCCACTCCCTCCATTCAGCTGGCAAGGCAGGAGCTGTTCCTGTTGGGACTATCCCTGAGACACTGCGTGAAACCTCCCTGTTTCCTAACCCCACACTGACCTCTGCAAATAGGGCCTTGACTGAACGCTCCTCTCTTTACCCTTCTGACTGTACCATCTGCATCTTGCCAGGACCCGGACTAGGAGATACAGTTTGAAATCTCAGACCATAACCACCTGCTTGCCTAATGCTTAAACTTTCATCCAAACTACACATTTACAGGGCGTGGGGGAGTCTCTGGAAGACTTCAGCTGAGTTACGGCTGCTTTATCTTCCCCTCGGTTTTAATCCTCCCTGCCCTTCCTGTTCCCTTAAGGAAACTTGGAAAGGAGCGAAAGATCTTGAGAAGCCCAGTTGCATGCAAACCCCCTCAGCCTCTATTTCAGTGACCCTCATTTTGCTGCCTGGCTCCCTACAAGTCTCTGCTCACACATCTGGCTCTGTGGGCCCAAGTGTGACCTTGACTTCCAAGATATCTTCAGGGACCAGAGACTTTTTCTCTCCAACCCACTCACTGGCCCTATTTTCTCCCAGATGTTCGCAGGTCCCCTGGGTGACCTCATGTGTCCTTTCTGGGGTGATGCTTAATCATCCTTGAATTGCAAGGCTGAGAGGTCCTAGCCAGAACGTGGCGGATGTATCCGCTGCTTCTGCGTGGAATCCCCCAGGCTTTGATGGAAATAGACCCTCCTCCAAATGAGTGCGGAATCCACTATTCATTGTTTTAACCAAATCCTGAACTTCACCCCTTCTGATAAACCCTCCAGTATAGAATCGATGTAAAATATGGGACATAGGCCGGGTCTAGGAGGCAGAAGAAAGAGGGTACCCTTTCCTCCACTAACATGTGAGTTCCCAAAGAAATGAAACTATACCGACGCTCATTTCATTTTTCCTGATAGATCGAGGACTCCAGATGTAAGCTCATTGATAGTCCTGGTGTGTTCTTCAGTGTTTGTGCTTTTAATAGATATTGCAAGCATGTTTAATGTGAAAATAGAAATGGAGGGCTTTTAAAAGAGCTTACTCAAAATCCTGCCAATTACTGAAGGCGACCAGACAAGAAGGAGCCACGATTATTTTTTTTTTTTTTTTTGTGATACAAGGAGGAAAAAGTGTTTCCATAAAAGCCTGGCCCTTTGTCTCTTAAAAATATTCATCTCCTGGGTACTGAGTTATAATGCTAAATACAGCTGTAGCTGTGTCACATTAAAAGCACGACCAAATGGTAGTCCAATGTCCGGAGCACTCTTCTGTCACTTTAAAACGTCTAGTGTCATCTAAAAATGAGCGATCGCCGTGAAGAAACCGCTGTGGCTCTGATTTGGGGGCCGAGCGTTGTTTGGCTTCTCAAAAAGATAATGTTTAAGTCAGGGGTCGCGTGATGCCAAGTGGTGGTCATCTGCATACTCTATCTCCGCTTCCAAAATTTCTGGTCACCTGGCTATAACATCTGAAGGCAAGACATAGCCAAGATTCCATTGCAAATCCTAAAGTAAGTTATTATTAGACAGAAATAAACAAGTAAATACTTTGGGCCTAAGCCACTGCCCAAACCAGTCCCAAGTTGGCTTGGTGTCTGATCGACTGTCTCTGATCCCACAATCTGAAGTAAGTTTGTGGAAGGAAGTACGAAGGTCAAACCTTCCGTAACCCTCTGCAGCCCTGGTGGAGCTAAGGAATTAAAAGTTGCTTAAATCTTTTTCCCTGTTGCCAGTTTTTTCTTAAACATTAGCTCTGTTCCTTTTCTTTTCTTTTCTTTTTTCAACCCTGACTCTGATTCGCAAAGAATAGGGAAGCTTAGCCAACTGCAATTTCAAAGTATTGCCTCTTAAGCCCAGGCCAAGTGTGTAGACTTGATAGAATTCTGATTAATGCCTCTTATTACATTAATTTTCTCAGGAAGCTGAAGGCATTTCTCCTATTCCTAGCGCAGGCTGGCCTGCCAGAAGCATCTGTCTACTTAAAGAGCTAGTATCTTCAGCTACCCACAACCGTAAAACTGAGAGACTCCATCGGAAGAGTTGGCTTCTTCAGATCGCATGAAGCACACTAAAAAGTAGATATAGAACTTGGCTGAACTTTACTTTAAATTTGCCAGTCACAACTCAGGATCTCAGGCCAAGTTGGCTACAAAACCTCTTGCTTGGAGCCAGCACTAATTATGTCAACAAGTAGTTCAAGTTTAGCCCCTGTTAAGTTCCACACTCTTAGATGTTGGGGATGAGTGTTTGGGGTGTCAGCAAACTATCCCTGTCTTCTCCCTGCCTCCTCCAGGACCTTATTCGGTCCCCACCCTTTCTCTTCCCCTGGGGTACACACCTCTTCATTCTCCCCTTTGGATGGGAATGGTTTCCAGGCAGTCAAATCACTGCCATTTTCTAATAAGGCCAAGCCTTCTTATGATCATAGACAATTTTCTTAAGAAATAAGAAACCATCTCATCAGACATCTAGGAAATATACTCTGAGGGAAAGTTTAGGATGCGTAGTGTTTCTTAGGGTGTGCCTTGGAGATGATCCCTTCAGAAAGGGAGAGGGGTGAAGTGGAATGGGTACAAGGAAAACAAAGCTAAGATACAACCCAACCAGGGTCTCAGCCAACCTCATGGGGAGCTCGGGGCTAAACGGGCCAATTAGTGTTAAACCCCACTGGGCTAATGAGGGTAGGCCTTTGTACCCCTGTCTTGACTAGTGATTGGCTGGATTGCCCCAGCAGGATATGACCTTGGCCAAGGTCATTCTCTAAGTTCAGACATCTGCTAGAAGAACTGATGACTGAAAGCCACAGAACTTTCTTGGAAGGAAGACGTGAGCTACACTTCAGAGTCCATCTACTCTCCAGTATGGACACATCCCAGCTCCTACCCATGCTCTGCTCTGCCTCAGCCCTCTCACACCATCATCCTCTCTGACACACGACGCCCTTCTCTTTAGATTAGGGTGGGTATGATCTGTTCTACAGCCCTTGTTTATCTTGTCCTGTAGTACAGTAGATTCAATACTGCAGAGATTATTTCGTAACATCAAGAAGGAAGAATTCTCCCCATCTCTTTCTACAAAGCCAGTATCACCTTGATACCAGTCAGGAAAAGACACACACACAAAAATGGAAAACAGCTGATCCCTTATGATTATAGATCCAAAAATTTTCAATAAAATTGTAGTCAACTGAATTTAGAGGCACATCAAAAAAATAATCAACCACAGCCAACTGGGCTCCATCCCAGGGATGCAAGGATGGTTCGACATAGGCAAATCTATAAATGTGATTCACTGCAGAAGCAGAAACAAAGACCATATAATCACCTCAATAGATGCAAAGAAAGTATTTGACAAAATTCAGTACCCCTTTGTGATATGAACTCCCTTTTTTTTTTTTTTTTTTTGCAGTTTTTGGCCGGAGCTGGGTTGGAACCCGCCACATCCGGCATATGGGGCTGGTGCCCTACTCCTTTGAGCCACAGGTACTGCCCTGTGATATGAATTCTTAACACAATAGGCATAGTTGGAGTGTATCTCAGAACTGTAAAAGCTATATATGACAAACCCATAGTGAACATCACACTGAGCAGGAAAAAATGGAAAGCATGAGAGAAAGGAACTCTTATACACTGTTGGTAGGACTGCAAACTCATACAGCCTCTAGGGAAAGTCATATGGAGATATCTCAATAAACTAAAAAGTAGACCTACCACTTGTTCAGGCAATCCTACTATTGGGTTTTTACCCCGCAAAAAAGTTATTTTGGTAAAAAGACACATGCACACGGATGTTTACTGCAGCACAGTTGCAAAGATGTGAAACCAACCCAAGTGCTCATCAATCCGTGAGTGGATTAATAAAATATAAAATATGTGTATACCTTGGAGTACTACTCAGCATGAAAGATGGTGAACTAATAACTCTTATAACAGCCCAGAGGGAACTGGAGACCATTCTTCTAAGTGAAGTATCACAAGAATGGAAAAACAGACTCAGCATGTGTTCCCTACTATATTGAGACTAATTGATTAACACCCAAATGCACACTTGGTAATAAAACTCAGTGGAAAGCATGCAGGTAGGAGGGGGCCAGAGCAGATGGGCACACTTATAACTTTGACTCAGACTGTACAAAAGCAATTCCTGTAACCAAAACCTGTAGCCCTGTAATATTCTGAAACTTAAGCAGGTAGCACCCTAGAAAGCCTGAGGACGGGGCCGGCCTAGGTCTGAGTGCTGTCTCTGCTCCCCATGTAACCAGCTTTTCCAGTGGAGCCGTTAACTATGTGGGGCCTTAGTTTCTTCTTCCCTGAAATGGAGCCAATCATACTTAATTCCAAAGTTTGCTTAAGAATAAGTGAGAATATTGGCAGAAATTCATTAGCACCGGGAGACGGCCTGTGAAGTGGGGGTTAAGTGTACGGCTTAAGTGCAAAGTCGGGAAACCCGGACCTGCATCCTGATTCCTGATTTGAGTGTTCCAGGCTAAATCACTTAATCTCTCTCATCTCTGTGTGCTCAGCTCCGGGATAGAGGGTTGCTGAGGAAATTAAATGAAAATCACAGAGGCAAGCCCTGAGCCCTGGCCTAGGCTGTTCGTCCCACCGCAAGGCAGCCGCTCTTCTGTGTTCCCTCCCTGCTGACCTCTAGGGTTCCACTCCCCTCTTCTCTATCTCCTCAGCTCCATCAGGTCCTGAAGTGAAATGAGCCAAGCTCAGCAGGCAAGTTGCTGTAACAAGCTATCCAACCAGCCACCGTTTAATTATGTCCTTAGAAGTATTCGGTGACTCCACCACCACCTCCAAACCCAACTTGGTGGAGGGCCACAAGCTCCCAGCATACTCATCTGTCAACAGAAAACTGGAGGAGGCATCTCTGAGACTGGCCAGTGAGACTTGCACTCAACTCTTATTCCTCAGACTTGAACTGAACCCTGGGTCTGCTCTTTCCTAGATGGACTAGATTGTTTTTGCTTTTGCTTTTGTTTTTGTTTCTCAGTTTGGTATCAACACCTGCAAAATGCAGATGATAGTACAGCATGATAGAGGAAATTTTAAAAATTATATATATATATTTATATAATGCAAATGAAGTTTTCTCCTTGTCATTTACCTTTTTATTGTAATCTTTATCATTTGTCAGGCAGCCATGAGCACCTCTATGGGCCTGGCACTCCAGTGGGCTGGCAGGATGCACAGTGACCCAGTTCCTATTTGCTAGAGACAGAAAAGCCCCCAGCCACGGTGTTTCCATGCTATAATAAAGCAGGAACAGTAATGGCTGCCCAAGAGATGCGATTTCAGAGAGACAAATTTATAATTCCACAACGTTCTTTGCTACAAGTGACCCCAAATTTTGGCCACTGAAGACTTTTTGTGCCCTGGAGCAGTGGAAGGGGTGCCGTCATGTGCTGCAAATAATGATGAGGTCGCCTAGGACCCTGGGGTACTGTTTGGGGACACCCTTGTATTCCTAAATCACTTTGTCATTTAAAAAAAATAATCTTTTGTCCTGATGATCTGAGAAGTTCTACTTGGCTTATTACTATTGATAAAGTTGGCCATTGTCTGCTAACAACACGTAGGTGGTTGTTCCTGGGTTCAGTGGGACAGACTCAGGATTATTATGCCCAGTGAGACACACTGAGTAACTCAGTGAAGGTGGAAATACTGGGCCTTTCTTCAGTCTGATGGCTTGCATTTTATTAATAATACCAACTGTATCACCCATGTGCATTTCCTAGGGCTGCCGTCACAGATTACCGGGTGGCTTAAACAACAGACGTCTTTCTCTCACAGTTCTCAAAACCACAAGTCCAAAATCAAGGTGTTGGCTGGGTTGTTTCCCTCTGGAGACTCAGAAGGAGAAACAGTGCCTCACCTGTCTCCTAGCTACAAGGGTTCCCAGGACTCCTTGGTGTCCCTTGGTGTAAAGACACAGCTCTCTAGCCCTGCTTCCGTCTTTATCTCATCTTCTCCTCTGGCTGTGTGAGTCCTTTGAGTCTCTTTTAAGGATCCTAATCGTTGGATTTAGGACCCTCCCTAATCTAATTTGATCTCTGTGTCAATTCTTATCTTAAATACATCTGCAAAGACCCCATTTCTAAGCCACTGTTCAACCCATTACATTGCCTTATGTGGGACTGGGTCTCTTCTCTGGGACTTTCTCCTCTTCCCCTCCCGTGTGTTGGGAATTGCGGCTAAACATTCGCCATCTCTTCCTGATGAGTGGAAGAATGATAAATGTAAGGAAATTGAGGCGCAGAGTTGGGGGGGGGGGGGGGGGGGGGGGGGGGGGGGGGCCGCGGGGGGGGGGGGGGGGGGGGGGGGGCGGGGGGGCGGGGGCGGGGGGGAGAGAGGGGGTGGTTTTATTCACATAGAATGACAAAAGTTGATGGAGGCGGGG
>CAUYQV010045387.1:0-86399 GCA_963574575.1 Galagoides demidoff
TTTAGACATTTATATTCCACATTTAGAGAGATTCACAGGTACCCTTATAGGATGAACCATCTTTTAATGACTAATTTTAACATTAAGATTGTTGTGGTGCATAATGCAAAGGTACATGTCAGATCTATTAAGTACAGCATACAACTGTCTTAACACAATAATTAAATGATATGAGGTATATATTAACCAGTGTGATGTAAACACTCCTAATTCTATATAAAATCAGCACATTGTACCCATAAATGCATTAATGTGTATATGATCTATCCGTTTAATTTTTAAATAAAAGCCAGCAAGCTTCTGTACCAGTGGGTTTCCATTATCAAGTGGTTGAACCTGTGGATATGGAATAGGCAGGCACTGAGGGCCTACATTCATATAGACACTTGATCATCTGTGGACTTGGGTATCCATGGCAGGTCCTGGAACCAAACCCCCTAGGACATGGAGGGTGAACTGAACTCACTTTAAAGGCATCTGGTTCCCCAGATAAATCACTTGGCTAACCACAGAAGACTTAACAGGCAGGAGCACAGAGTAAACGAGGTCCAGGGTTGTCACCACGCAGAGTAATCAGGTATGATTTCTGGGATGTCCAACACACATGTGGCTCCAGTGGCAGAGGAAGGACTTAGCAGAGTGCCTGCCTGTGTCGCAGGCCTGTCAGTCACTGGGTTTGGCCCAGATTCTATCACCAGCTCAGATTTTATTCTCTGTCTCTCTGGTCTGCCTGTCAATCAACTGAGAGCCCAGACTGACATTTAGAAATGCCCAGTGTCAAACGACGTCTCTGCCTTATGCTCTGCAGTGGATTATGGAGATAAACTGGAACTGCACAGGGCCCTTCTAAGTTTCAGTTTTTCAGAAACTATCATAAAATAGCAGTGTTCCAGGAACTGTGGGTGAGAAATAAAACAAAAACATCACCTCTGCATTATAAATGCTTTTCCAGAATCAGTCTACTGCTTAAGGTAAGGGCTCCAGCTATATCCCCATGTTTGTGATGAATATGAAAAATTACGTCTCAAGGCGTATGCAGCTCTCAGTGTGGGCGATAGTTTCTCACAATCAAACTTTAAAATCACCCTCTGTTTTGTGGGATTGAACATAGTTTTTTTACTCTAAAAATTACCTTGATTATCACAATCCTAGGAATATTTTCTAGTTCAATGGTTCTTGAACCTTAAGGACCTTGTACAGTCCCATTGCCAAAGCTGGACCCCATTCCATGCCAATTGAACATGACCCTTTGGGGCTGGGATATGGGCATCAGTATTTTTAATTTTTGGCATCAGTACTTTTTAAAACTCCTTGTGACTGTTATTATATTGTATATCTGTCTGGTTCACCCTACCTTTCAAATTGTAAATTTATTTTCATTCATCTCTCGGAATCAGCTTTCAAAATCAATTTCCCTCCCTCTTGTTATTGCTCTAACTGGTTGCTACATTATTTGGAAATTAGCTTGACTTGTGAAAAACACAATCAGCACATACTTAGTTGTTGAAAGCCCCAGAGAGTCAAGGATGAGCTTTCCTATACAGCATCGCTTCACAATCAAATTAGTTTGCAGCTTCAGCCAAGAATCTTGCAGAATGGAAGAAAGAATTCTTCTGCTAAACTATAGCCCTCTTCACAGGGTAACATGCCAAAGAGATACTAAAGAGAAAAGAGACACTCAGCAGCCAAAGTGACAACTTGTGACTATATATAATGGAAAAACAGGTGTCTCATATCACCTTCTTCCACCTGCCCTCCCCCCAACTTAAAATACAAAAGGTACATAATCTGAACCAACCTAAACCACATGGAAAGTTGGAACATGAAATGTAAATTGTTCCTTTCTCCCAGGTCACTGGACTCAGATTGCTACATGCTCTGGTTTTTCTTATCCTCCCATCTCTCTTCTGGGCTCTGCTGAAAATATTTCAGACAATGTTGAATGCTAATGAAAAGCTTTGTGTACTCTGTAGTAATAATTTCTTTCCTTCCCCAGTTTCAGTCCATTGTGGGGTAGGTACCATGGTAACACAAAACACTATTTCACTCTGGGCAGAAGCCAATGCCATACAGTGTTGAATGTCTTGGCATCTAGGATAATGACACTTTCTCTAACTTCCCAAGGTCACAAGAGAATGACCAGGCAACTGGTGACATACCAGATAGTATAAAGAACACACACTTTGAAACCAGATACAACCGAGTCTGGCTCTGCTATTCACTAGCAGGATGACCTTAAGAAAATTCCTTGATTCTTTTGTGTCTCAGAGTCATCCTGTGAAGAGGGGATCATGACATCTACCTTCTAGCGTTGCTGGTTGTGTTAACTGAGACACCAACTGTAGCACAATGCCTACCATTGCGCACGTATCTGGCACACAGTCCTTGCTCAGTAGCTGCTCATTTTCTTGTCCTGGAATAGATGGGAAAGCCAGGAGGGGATGCCATGTTGCAGTCCACAGATCCAAGGTTGATAAGTTTGCCTGGCTGGGAATCTAAGCTTATCATCCTGCCTCCAAGTCCAACAGAGGCTCTGAGAACTTGCCAAACCGGCAACATGCCAGGCCTAAACACGCAATCCAGAGTTCCTACTCCTGAAGCTACCGAACAATCACCCTATGTTGAGGAGTTCTCCTTCCTTGTTCTTCAACCACCATGGCTCAAGCGGGAGAGAACCTTGCTCTCCTCCCTATAAATAATAAAAGATTTCCTGTTTCCAGTGCCCATTTCCATATAGGGTTCTTTCTCCCCTTCTTCTCAGAAATGGCTCATAGAGCCTTGTGTTTTCCTACACCACTGACCAGGTAGGTTTTCAGCATGGTTCCTGGGATCCCTGTAACATCATCTCTCCATTGAGAGAAGAGTCACTAGGGATAGAGAAGGTTCACCTTTTGTGCTAAAGTTCTGAAAGCAAACAATGATTGGAGGATAATGCTCAACAGGTTTGTCTCAGTCCCGGATGGTCCTGTTCTCCATTTGAGTCAGGTCAGCCATGATTTAAATTGCTCCTTGCAGAACTCTTTCCTGAGAAACGTATAAGCAATTACAAAACAATACACTCAAAGATAAATCCTGTTGGCAATATCCCTCTTGATAGGGATGGCTCCATGTGACAGAGGTGAGGGGGTACCTGTTATTCATTCAGGGCTTTTCCAGAGTTTCCAATTCTATAGCCTACATGAGCTTTTTTACTGCCACGGCTACATATCCATGCCCTGCCAGCTTCTCATGCAATTCAGTACCCTTGTGTGAGCACTCCCTGAAGTATACTTGAGTGAAGTCCCTATACACATATACAGTTTCATTTTCTTCCTTTCTTTTCAATCTATGGCATTATTATAAGTTCTCATTGCTTCAATTTTATCCAGGTGGGGTTCTGACCATACTGTGGGGGAGACACCCCTCCCCTTACCCTTATCCCCCCAGAGTCTGGCTCCTCCCTAGTACAAGAATTTCCTGCTCTTTGTCTGAGGGTTTTTTTCTCTACATGCAGGAGCCCAGTAGGCCTGCAAGTGGAATAGGCCAGAAGTGGCAAGGACTTAGCCATCAAACAAAATAGGGAAAAACTGGCAAATAAGTATTCAATTCCTCAGCCCTCGGTTAGAATGACTCTGAGGCAAGTTCTATGCAGCCTCTCAGAGGCCCTGAGCAAGAAGTGAGTCCGTCACCCGCATGGTGATCTGTTACTGACGCTTCCTTCTGTGTCTCACATCCCCACTTCCCTGCTAGTGCTCCTTGGGATCCTTCCAAATGAACTACTTGGACTCCAGCCTCATTTCAAGGCTCACTCGGGAGTCAGTCCAACCTAAGACATTGACACACGCAATGAGACCAAAAAGCCTTTCACTGTTACACCCAGACAGAGCTTGGTTCTTCACGCCTTTATTCAACTTAGATTTTTTTTTTCAGGGCTCACCATGTGCGTGGTCGTGTGCCAGGTTCTAGAGCTGCAACAGTTAACTAGATACATGGGTCCTTTATGGTCTAAGAGGGGAGAAAGAAATCAAGTAAGGAAGCGTCTAACTGGCAGGTGCTATGAGGACAAAGGGCACAACACAGCCAGGGTACAAATAAGGAGAACCTCCCACAGTTGCTGAAAAGATTTCCCGTGGGAAGAAGTTCTTACCCCAAAACTAAAGGATGGGTGGGAGTGAGCAAGGTAAAGAGTGGGTGGAATATTGTCCCAGGCAGAGGAAACAGCAGGTCTAAAAGCCCTGAGGCTCAAGGAGACGCACTGCAGGGAGAAGACTAACAGAGCTGAAACAGGAGGAGGAGCCCCTCGTCCTCCAGGCCCTTGTCAACAAGCACATCAGGCAAAGCACCTTAAAGAAACTGAAAAGACGATGCAATTTTATCTGGGAGATGAAAGGAAAACTCAACACTATTATTTTACTTATCTGATGATTTATTAATTCTGTCTGTTTGATCTAGCCCTTAACATTTTGGTTACTTTTCAATTACACTTAAAAACATGAGTCTTGAAGTTGTTCAAAAGTAACATGAGTTGGCTGCATAGAGAGTAAACCTCAGTGGAGGCACACCAGCTCAGAATGGCTGGACTTCCAGGCCTTTCTTGGAAAATGATGTTCATGTTTGAGATGTACCCCCAAATCTATGATCACCTGGGGGCATGGGGGTGGGGAGATGGGACGGAAGTGGTATGATAATCTATTTCCTTTTATTTTAGGAGTTCCAAATCACCCTCAAAGATTTACTATAGACGGGTTCATGGGACTCAACACAGAGTTGTATTCACAGCTAGGCCTTATCACAGCCACCTAGTAAGGATATATAGCCAGATATAAGGGGAAAGGCACAGGCAGAGAAATCAAGGCGAGGCTTCCTTACAGTCGCTCCCTCCTGTGATGGGGCACATTTGGCATGCTCCTTCCTCCAGCAACTAAAAATGTAGCAACATATGCAATGCTTCTACCCAGGGATCTCTGAGATTCACCATTCAAAAGGGTGTGGTCACATAGAAACCCTCTGCCTAGCAAGTTTCATTCTTATAAATCCCCAGAAATAAGTAGGTATTCAAGATAAGTCACATTATTTGTGGAAACAGTCTGCACACAATGGACCTCCCTTATTTCTGAGAGAATGGGTTAAGTACAAAGTTCCCAGATGCCAAGGGCCAGTCTGTCAAGTGGGCCGTTCTAAACATAGCAAACTCGCGGCTGCTGTGTTAGCTCTTTTCTGCACATCTACCATCCCATGAATAAGAAGCTGTGAAAACAAATGAGTCAAACTTTCTCCTATTTTCAACTTCATAAGATCAACTGATAAAGATAAACAATTTTTGTAGGAAGTTTTATGGAAATTCTCTCTTGCTTTTTCCTGAATGGTTTGGAAGTAACATTGTTAAATAGCTCAGGTGAAGCTTCGAGACCTCCAGGTACGTAATATTGAATCAACTGAAGCCCACTTGGACCCAGCTAAAAGAATAGACTGAATCTAAAAAAAGCTCTTATTTTGTCAGCCTCAAATCGACAATACCAATGGCCCATACTTAATGATTGCTTTCATTTGACAAGCACATTAAAAACTGCGATTTCATCTCCTGTCTTCCAACAGCAGGATTCCGCTTAGAATAAAATGCAGACCTCCAGCAATGAAGGCAACTCATCCAGTGACACAAAATCCATTTACCACAAACATAAACCATGTTTTTCAGCAATAATTTACATATCTGAAATGATAGAAATTGGAAACTGATCAGCATAGCCTAAATAGATGGCCCTCTTCATTGCAATGCTTTATGGCCAAAGTGACCTTTCTTAGTGCCAAGGTAGCATATTTATAGGACACTATTTTCTCGTGTAATTCACTGTCACATTACATTTTCATAAATATTACTGAAAGGTAAAATAGCTGCATATAATAATAACCCATAAATACTAAACTGTATCCTTGAAAAAGCAATATAAAAATATTCAATAAAATTCTGCAAAGAGAAAACTATTCACAATTTAACATGAAACAACTATTTTGTGTGTTTCTTTTTAGCTTCTGTCCACATGAATATATAAAGTTATGATCATATTATACATCAAGGGTCACAGATTTTTTGTTGTTGTTGAGACAAAGTTTCATTATGTCACCCTTGGTAGAGGGCTATGGCGTCACAGCTCACAGCAACCTCAAACTCTAGGGCTCAAGTGATTCTCTTGCCTCAGCCTTCCAAGTAGCTGGGACTACAGGCACTGACCACAATGCCTGGCTATTTTTTGTTACAGTTGTCATTGTTGTTTAGCTAGCCTGGGCTGGGTTCAAACCCACCACCCTCGGAGTATGTGGCTGGTGCCATAAACACTGTGCTACAGGAACCAAGCTGGGTAACAGATTTTTTAAATTTATGAGAAGAATATTTCAGATTTCTCTGTAGATATCCTATTGCCTATAGATATAATTATCACTCCATTATTTGCTGCACTAAGATATAGTTTTACTTTAATACAGTACATATCAATAAATTCTTAATTTTTAATAAATTTATACTCATTGTTAAAGATCAAATAATCAAGAAATGATTATAACAAGTCACAGTCCTCTGCCTTACCATATTCCAGAGGCTGCTGTTCCCCAGTAACAACCACATTTAAATGTTCCTGTTTAGTTTTTCATCTATTAGCTCCCTTTCACTAATATACTATTATTTCTTAAATTATTGATTTTAGATGTTATATATTGATTGAAACTTTTAATTTATTTCTTTTATAATTACTTAAGCTTCATTTCTTCTTCCATCTCCTATGAGTAGAACTTTTATAACTCTTCAATCTGTAAGGATGAAGAGTTACGAGTGCCCTCATTTTTTCTTCCCAATTTTAACTTTTATATACCTTGTTTTTTGGATACAATAACAACCCACATTTTTGTGAAAATCATAAGAAAAAAAAAAAACACTATTGCTTCCTGACTTTTTTCTGTTTCCTGTGCTTATTTGTGCTGAATATTCTCTATTATTCATATTTATGTTTTTATATAATGAAGATTTATAGCATTTACATGCTTTTCTGTAGCCATGTCTGTCTTTTATGCTTTGTGTTATAGGTTAATTCTAAAAATTGAGACTAACAAATCAACTATTGTTCACTCCTAGAGCCAAATGGTACCATATAGCTGTATTTCCTTTCTATACAGCTTTTTATTTTTCCTGGAATTTCTAGTTGCCTTTGTTTTCCTTCTTGTGATATTTATATTACTTCCTTATATCATCTGTGGACAATCAGAGGCAGTAATGCATATGTGCATTCTCTTTCTCTCCCCTATCCATAATCCCAGGTACCTTCCAAACCAATCTTTTCTCCTGTGCCAGTTGTGACAAATTGTCAGTACAACTCAACTGTCATCCTAGGATTCTCATTTATTATAATTTTTTTTGAGACAGAGTCTTACTATGTCGCCCTCAGTAGAGTGAGCTCACAGCAACCTCAAACTCTTAGGTGTAAGCAATTCTCTTGCCTCAGCCTCCCAAGTAGCTGAGACTACAGGTGCCCACCACCAAGCCCAACTATTTTTTTTTTGTTGCAGCTGTTTAGTTGGCCTGAGCAGGGTTTGAATACACCACCCTGGGTGCATGTGGCTGGCATTATAACCACTGTGCTACAGGTGCTGAGACTTCTTTTATTATTCTTTAAGGTTGCAATGACTATATCCAGGATTTTACCTTCCTTTTTTTTTTTCTTTTGCAGTATTTGGCCAGGGCTGGGTTTGAACCCACCACCTCTGGCATATGGGGCTGGCACCCTACTCCTTTGAGCCACAGGCGCCACCATTTACCTTCCCTTTTTCTTTATTCTGTTTTCCTTCCTCTTAGAATAACATGAAAATACCTATGTTTTATCCTTACACTGGCCTGATAGTTTTCTGGGGAAAAAAATCTAAATTGAAAATAATTTTCATTCAAAAACTTGAAATTTTACACTATCCACACATTGCATTGTTGTTGCTATGATTCTTGCTCCTTTGTACCTTGCTTTCATGTTTATTTTGTTGTTTCTTCCTCAGCAAATTCATAAAAGTTTCCACTTATTCCAGAGAACGTTCAGCAAATCCCTACATTCTTATCCTTCAGTTTAGGAAATCAACTTAAAATATTTCTCTGATAATTTCCTTCTCTCTCTCTTTTTCTGTTTTCTCTTTCTGGTTCAGCTGGATTTATCCCCTATGACCTATCTTTTCTCTCACATTTTCCACCACTGTTTTTCTATATCTTGTAAGATATTTCCTCAATATTATCTTCTACTCTTTCAGTGTTTTTTGTAATTTCAACAGTCATATATGAAATATTTTGTTCTTTATTTCTTTTTTTATAGCACCTTATTTTACAGATGCAATAACTACTCATGTTTTTGTGAATCATAAGAAAAAAAAAACCCACTCTATTGTTTCCTGACTTATTTCTGTTTTCTGTGAGGTCATTTTTTTCTGCCTATTTATCTTGTGTCCATTTTTTCATTTTCCAGAGCTTCTTCAAATAGCTGGTGACCCTGAGTTGTTCATATGTACATATTTAAGAATCAAGCAATAAAAGCTGACAAGCACCTTATACCCATTAGGAGGGCTACTATTAAAAAAAAAAAAAAGACTATCACAAGTGTTGGCAAGGATGTGGAGATATTAGAACTCCTGTGCACTAATGTTGGGAGTGTAAAATGGTGCAGCTGCTAAGGAAGGGAATATGGAAGTTCTTTAAAATATTAACAATAAAATTGCCCTAAGATCCAACAATTCCACTTCTAAGTGCTGATCCAAAAGATTTGAAAGCAGTATCTCAAAGAGATATCTGTATCCGCATGTTCATAGAAACATTATTCACAATGGCCAAAAGGTAGAAGCAACCCCTAGTGGCCATCAATAGACTAACAAAATGTGATCTATACATATAATGGAATATTATTCAACCTTAAAAAAGAATGAAATTCTGATACATGCCACATGTGGATGAACTTTGGACATTATGCTAAGTGAAAAAAGTCAGTCACAAAAAGACAAATGCTATATGGTTCCATTTCTATAAAATATCTACAGCAGTCAAATTCATAGAAACAGAAAGTCAAATGATGGTTGAAAGGGGCTGAGGGGAGGCAGAAATGGGAATTGTTGTTCAATAGGTATGGAGTTTGAGATTTTTTTTTTTTGAGACAGAGCCTCAAGCTATCCCCCTGGGTAGAGTGCCCTGGCATCACAGCTCATAGCAACCTCCAACTCCTGGGCTCAAGTGAGTCTCCTGCCTCCACCTCCCAGTAGCTGGGACCACAGGTGCCCACCACAATACTGGGCTAGTTTTTGGTTGCAGCCATCATTGTTGTTTGGTGGGCCTGGGCTGTATTTGAACCCGCCACCTTAGGTGTATGTGGCTGGGCTGGTCCTTAGCCACTTGAGCCACAGCTGCCAAGCCTGGAGTTTCAGATTTGCAAGATGAAAAAGTTCTGGAGACCTGTCACACAATTATATGGATATACTTAACACAATTGAACTGTAGTCCTAAAAATGCTTAAGATGGTTAAAAAAAAAGAAAGAAAGAAAGAAAGAAAAGAAAAGAACAAAAAGCTGACAGGGACCTGCAGCAGACGCACTGGGACCCTACTCATTATCCCTAGCAATTATCATTTCAGCCCACCCTGGCATGATTCCAATTTGATTTAGGTTAATAATCAATATCAACACTACACATATATAAACATTTTCCTCTAAGATATGGGTTTGTTGATTCCTTACAAGTTGTTCTGTGTTTAGAAATGGTCTTAATTACAATAAAACTGATGCATTGAGGAATGAAAAGCCTGTGAGTTTAAAAAACTGCTCAGAACATAGAAGTTCTGATTCGTAGTTCACATCTTCTAGGATGAGAGAAAGCAAGCAAAGGGGGTAGGGCTGAAAAGAAAAGAATTTCAGGCTGTGTGAATAAAATGAAATGCTATCAACTTAACACAAGTTGACATAGAAGGCACAAAAAGATTTTCCCAAAGATTTCATATTTTAAATCCATAAACTCTCTTTTCTGAAAGAAATATTGTTTCTAGTTTAAAATAGTTGACATTTGGAAAGAAAAGAAGGCACTGGTGTGAGCACGTTTCATGAAAAACCTTGATGTCAGAGGCAAGTTGTTCCTTCCAAAATCAGTAATAGCATAGAGGATGAGGATTTGGCTTCACCATTCCGATTTTAAACTTACTCTGAGGTTTTATTTTTAATGAAGGAAGATAGGTAAGCACTTTTTAAACTTCAGATTCTCCTAACTCTACATATAAAAGCAGTAGTAGAAGCGGCTACAGAAAAAGAATGACTTGAATCATAATGCTCATCACTCAGCTAAAAATAATCAGGAGAGCTTAAGTATCCTGGCATTTATAGGAATGAAAAAGAAAATTTCCATTTTCACTGTTGCTAGTAAAGAGAACATATTTCCACACCTTATTCAAAGGGGAAAAAAAACCCACTGAGCACAGAGGAATAGCAGCTGGCTCTAATTCAATTCTGCCAAAAAGGCCCAGAAGTAATTAATAAACACTATCTAATTACATAGTACCTCGTGTCCATGAGTGAAATGGTAAATGTTGGATAGGTCCAGAAAATAAACCCTAAATATAGATGAAAAAGTAGGGGAACAAGGAAGGAGCTGTGGTAAGTGATTGGTCTTACATCCAATTTTCCAGGAAACTGCTTAGCTTTCTTCTTCTAAGTGTAGAAGGGAAAACCATCAAGGCTAATATACTGCAGTCATTTTTACTATTCCTCTCACAGTTATCTTTTATCTTTAAATGCTTCTTCTCTAGCCTTGGAAATGCCACACCACCTCCAATCAAACTTTAGAAAAACATAAGTCAAAATAAGCATGATCAAATCGTGGTAGGGGGCAGCTGGGGAGACTGTGGTCAGGGGATATGGAATTTCACTTAGAAGTTCAGGGATTGTATTGTACAAGATGGTGGTTACAGTTAATGACAATGCATTGCATTATTGAAAATTGATAAGAAAGTAGATTTTAGATGTTCTCATCACACATAAAAAATAAGTATCTGAAATAAGGGATATGCTAACTAGCTTCATTTAGTCATTTCACAGTGTACCCATATATCAAAACATGTTGTACACTATAAATATATACAAGCTTATTTGTCAATTAAAAGAAAAGTGTAAAAACATGTGAAGTACTCCATTTGTGTGACTTCCACAAAACTAAATCACAATTAGAGGAGCCAAGAAATCATCTAAGTAATTCAGTCAAATCCTGATTCCTCTGGCCTGCATCATTCAGTAAACTAATTACCCCTTCCTTCACTTTCTCCTTTTGTGTGCCTAGAGAGATTTAGGTTGCTAGGCTCTCTGAAGGCTTAAAAAAGAACATACAAAGGCACCTTTGCTTAGTCTGGGCCCCTGAACCGTGTCTTACACACAAAGGCAGGAATCCTAGATTTAGGACCTAGGGGAGAAAACTTACCTTCCTATCTAATGGGGGCAGAGTGTGCAACACAGAAGTCACTGATTTGATTTGCCTGTCACTGTGGTCACACTAAGTAGGACACTAAGGTTGGCCGTAGTCACTTGAAGATGAGAACTAGGCGCTCTGGACCCCATGGCAATGCAGGTTGTTAACCCACGTTACTGGGAATGACGTCCAGAAGGCAATTCTTAGAGAAGACTTCAGCAAGGATCACCAGCCTGCTTTGTCAAAAAAAAAAAAAAAAAAAAAAAAAATACTCATTGCCTCACATATCCTCAGTGTGTGACATTTCCCAACTCTGCATTCACTTGTTTGGTCTTCTTCCTACGTTTTCCTCTCTAGTGACGGTGACACCAGATGGCTAGTTGCCACAACAATACAAACCCGGCAGTGACACCGCACTCCTCTTCCCTTTCCCACAGGTGTGTCCTGGAGTTCTGGAGCTCACAGCCCACTCTTCCATCCCACTGGGTTGTGATCCCACCCCTGAGCCTGCCACTCCTCCCTTGGGTACCTGAAATAGCCTCCAATTACTGCCTGGCCTCCCTGCCTCCACTGGGTGCTTTTCCATTTCCTTTTCTTCACTGTAGCCCAATGATTTTTACTGAAATGGAATTACATCCCTTTCTTATTTAATCTTTTGGAGGTACCAAGTGATTTTAAGTATGAAGATTCATTAATGTTTTTTAACTGAGGTTATTTTGTTTTTAGTCAAGTTAACATAGACACAATTTAAACATTTTAAATATTACCAAAGAATAGATAATGACCCTTGTCATTGTAATGTAAGGGTCATTTTCATGATTTGTAAGTTTTTAACTCATCCCAGAACCCCAGGGCTTCTACTATTAATAGTATCACAAAAGTTTCTTATGACTACATATATGTTATATAAATATATATAAAATGTTACATATACATATCAGTTTACATAAATGCTTTTCACCGAATTCCATTGAAAATGTCATATGAACATACATAAATCTACTTCATTCTTTTGCATAGTATTACATTTAAAGTAGAAAACATTTAATTAGCATCTTTCTGCAGAAATTTATGTTTTTTTAAATCTTTTACTCTGGGGAATAAAACTATTCTGAGTGCAGAATTAAGTTTAAACACCAAGTTCAGCAGATGTGTCCCTTCAGATCTGGTGATGCCTGGACACGTAGCTTCACCTCCTCCACTCAGATGCAATTTCTCATCCAGCCACACCAACCTTCTTGCCATTCAACAAAACGCTGTCCTGCTAGGTTGCAGCTGCCTGTAACACCCTCTTTGCCCTTCTTTGGCCAACTCTTGCCAATCATTTAAAAGCACTCAAATTCAAGTGTCACTGAGATGCCTGACTCCCTTGATTCCTGTGTTGCAATATGCACCATGGGATCTGGAAATAATTGCTACACCTATCACTGCTCAAGCACTCCAGACAGAAGGTGGATGAGGGCAGGCATCTAAGTGAAATAAGGAAGACTTTCAGGGGTGAAAAGAAGGTGGGGTGAGGCTGGTAGGAGTCTGCAGGAAAATCAGCATCACACTCATTGGCATTGCCACATTGCCATCCTCCCCAGCAACGAGCAGAGCACCTGCAGGGTGAGCAGTGAAGTGGATGTGGAGGAAAATAGCAATATGAAGCAGCCTGGGGGGTCCCCAGCGCCTAACCTTTCACCAACGTCCACGTTAGGGCCTAGTTAGCATGGCCATAGAGACTTGGGGGAGAGGAAGTCAAGATCTGGGGCTGTCGGATGATTTCAAGGAGTGGTAAGACTGAATTGAGACTTGAAGAACGAATTAAACTGAGAGGTACGGTCAAGCTAGGAAGCAGGCTATGAGCAAACACCTGGAGGACAGGGACACTGACCCATGAGGAGCAGAAGGTGGACAGAGGGCTGAACTGAGATCTCAAGACTGGTGGTGTTTTAGGCCTGGTTCGACCATGAATTAATTAAATAAATGTTTATTGATCACCTGCTGTTCTGAGCACTGTTGACACAGCAGTAAACCAAATAAAGTCCATGGCCTTACAACACTTCCATTCCTGGGGTTCTGCTGTGAATTTCTATTATTACCTAGACTGAACTGCTTCCTGGCTCTGGATCTGCCACCTCAGTCTCAGGAATCCTCTGATCACTCTTCTCTCCAATATTCTAAGATGAGTAGGAAGAGACTGGACACAGTGGCGGAACCAGATGACACTAAGCAAAGGAGCCTGGACTCCTCCATCTTGGCAGTGGGAGGCTTACAACAATCTGTTAGTGGAAAACACTCTCAAGGCAGAGGTTTAGAAAGACGGATGTGAGACACTGAAGACAGAAGAGAGAAAATTGGAAATCGGAAAGAATTTAGGAGATTATTGATCCTTACAGGGTGTCAAGGACTCTGTGTACATCCTCAGAATCAAAATCAGGGGCAATAGCACAGATTTGATAAGTCACAAATAAGTTATTTCATAAAAATACTGGTTTTATTAAATAGCTGCCAATAAAGGATTCATTGCCATGATACTGACCGAGAATCAGAACTGGGAACAGTTTTGCACCTTAGTATAAGGCCTGGCTTGAGTGTCCATGTGCTGCTTCCTGGGCTCCAAAGGAGCATCCTGCATCCCAGAGGAAAACCAGACGACCCATACAGGGGATAGCAAAGCACTGCCACAGGGCTGTGGCTTGGCAAGGTGTGTAAACACGACTGGCTATATTTTGAATGGTGAATAAAGCCCAGGAGATGCAAGTCATCTCCGCCAGCATTCTGATAATCAACGCAGCCTGTGGAATTCGCTATATTTAGCTCTCTCCCTTGAAAATTCCAAAGTGCTTATCACCCTGGTAGCTAATCGCTCAGCCATCTCTACTTTAGCCTTCCCATGGCTAAAAGAACTTTAGAAGTCACTCAAAGATAAATGTCCCCTGCCAGAAAAATGCCTTAAAATAGAATGTTGTGAGGGTTTCCCTGGAGCAGGTAATAGGCATGTACTTATCTATCCCACAGCCCAGCCCCACCTCCTGCCTCCAAGAACAAGTCTCTGGTCTGCCCCCTTTGCTAAACTGGGGTGCTGGGTACACCAATTTAGAAATCCAAGCGGAGCTCACTGACTCAGTCTTTGTCCCACTCTTCTTGACTTATTAATTCCATTTCAGTATTTGCTTCCAGTTGGGTGAAAAACAAACTAAGCAATGATGAAATCTAGCGGGGGCAGGACAGTTCAAGTCAGGTAGACTTTGCCAACAGAACAACGACAAAAGGCAATTGCTTTCACAATCACATGTCTGTTCATTGACTGTTTAGTGCAATATAATTCATCTGATTTCAATTAATATTATATGATCATTTGAGTATCATTTAGAGAACAAATTTGCTGTCAATTTTTTTTAACCCCCAAATTCAAGTCAGGTCACCAGATCCAACTTCAAACTGTCCCAAAGGGCCATGTGTGTTCTAGTGTATTGAGAATAAAAAAAACCAAAACACTTTTATGCCAGTAAGCTGCTAGGGATTATTTAAAAACAAGTAAGAAGAAGAAGGCAGAGCTAGCACTCCCCCTGATTGAGGAAGGGCGGGATTTGACTGACATGTGTATACGTGTGTATACGTGTGTGTGTTGGGTGTGTGTTCCCAGAGACACAGAACAATGACACCCAGATACATGGAGGCTACTGGCTAAAGGAGGGATGAGCTTAGTACCCATCATGTCAGTCACCCTGGGGAGGCTGTCCCAGTAATAATAATTCAGGTGCTGAGGATCCATGGTCTGAAGTTGGCTTTTTTTTTTTCCTTTTTAATTGTTTTTCACTATTCATCTTCCTCCCCCTTCATTGCTTATCTTTTTAGCATTTCACTACTTTTTAGCTCCTTAAAGACTTAATAGGGAAAATAAAAAAGGTACTAAAATAAAACCTGCCCATTTTGTTTTCTGATACCATCCCTGATGGAAGGCATGTGGTTTAAACTATTGGGTAAAATAAAATTTCTTTTCCTTAATTATCTGTACATTTCACTTACTCTTTCAGTTCCTTGTCTCTTTTTCTCTATTCCTAGAACATGTTAAAAAATGCTTTTACCTTCCATTTGATCTGTCCTATGCTTTCACAAAAATAACTGCCTTTTTCTCAATCATGCTTGCTACTTCCCATAGCCCTCAGTTTAATCATTCTGGAGCTATTTGAGGGCTTCAGTTTAATTTCTGTAGGTCTGCAGCACAACTTTGTGTTGTGATACCTTTTGCTGAGATTATATGTAATTTAAGACATATTTGCATATAAAAATCAAGTCACCTCCTGGAAACTTACCCATGACAAACAAAAAAAAAGCAGTAGCTCTGGTGTCAACATCTGAAAAATGCCTAGAAATCAAATGTTGAGATTCCTCTTAGAGGCATAGCACCAACAATTGTTATTTTTTCCTAAACATAGGCCTATCGCTTACTATGCTAAACCTTTGCATTTAGATCTTGCATCAACTTTATGAAGTAGGTTAGCCCATTTTACAGATAAAGTAGGATAGTTCAAAGAATTTAAATATCTTATTAAGAGTCTGTCTTCTGGTAGATGAATTAAGGATAAATATATCACATCCTCTGGGCCTTTCTGGCATTTATAGAGAGGGTAGGAAAGGAAAATGGGAACCAATTGCAACTATAAGAACACCAGATGGCGGTCTCCTAAAACAGAAGCTGAGGAAGTAGGATTCCCTGGTCAGGGTCAACCACTTGCAGCTGCTAATTAGTGAATTCAGGAGAAAACAGGAAGGAGAAGACTTGATCAGCATCACCACAGAATTCCTGGAAAATTAACTCAAAATCAATTAACTCGGTAAATTCACAGAGAGAGAAAATGGGAGAGAGACACACGAGAAGTAGCAGGTGGTGTCCCTGCCTGCAAAAGGTATGTAATCCAGACTGGATGCCAACACAAACACTGAGCAATGCACGGGTGTCTACTGTGTAAAATTCTCATCGCGTTGGAGATGGCAAAGTTTAACACTGATTGAAGTAGTAAGGAAGGTTGATGAGAGGTTGAAACTTGAATAGAGCTTTAAAAGGGTCCAAGTGTCATGAGCCAGGTAATGACATGATCAAAGCTTGACCTTCTTCACCTATCAGCTGGGAAAAACAATACTATCTTCTTCATTGTGTTCCATGAACACAAATGGAATAACTCTTGCACAGCAGTTAGCACAGTGCCCAGCACACAAAGAACATCCTGTATAAGTTATTATTTGCAAAGCAGTCTCAGGAAGGCAAACACCTAGTTGGCAAGGGTGAGTAGGATTCCACGGAAGCCCTCTAGGCCCTACCATCTTGGATGAAAGGCCAATAAACAAATTGGCTGGGGCTCAGGAGGGCTCCGCACAGCCAGCCATCACTGCTGGTTCAGCTCCTCCTCTGCAAAGTCCCCGTCTGATAGCCAACCCTGGAGTCCTGGGCAGCAGTCTAGAAGCCAGACTGCGCTCATGGCTAGTGTGACATCAGGAGTTGCTGCATGTCCAGCTCTGGGCTTCCCTGGGTGGAGAAATAGTCACTGGTTCCCAGAAAGAGAAGGACATAAATCCTCCTGCCAGGTGTTGGTCTAACCCTAGCTCCAAGTTTTTCCCGCTGCCGTGTCTGCTAAGAGGCAACTCCATGTAGCAGAAGGAGCTCTAGTCCTGAGGCTTAAATGTGCAAGGCCGCTTCCAAGCTGAGCAACCTTTAGTCCTTCAGCCCCTCTGCCTCCCTAGCTGTTCTCTCATTCCTAAAACAGGATAATACTCTTCTTCAAAGAGCTATTATGAGGTTTGTATGAGACTGTGGGTGAATGATTTTGCTAAATATACATTACAAAATGAATATGAAATGAAAATAATTATTTGTCCTGGGCTCTTTATTCATTCACCGATGTTTACTGACCATCTTCTCTGTGCCAGAAACTATTTTTGTAGCTGAGGATCAAGCAGGGCCCAAACAGACCCAAATCCCCGACTCCTGACAGTTCCATTCCAGGGTGTACATCTCCCTAAATGTAGATAGTAGACAGTAGACTGTGTGGCAAAGCACCATCTCTAACAGCTACTGCTCTAGCTATGAGTGATCATCATTTCACGGCCTTATCTGTCTTCTCTGCTCACCTATCACAGCTTTAAACCTTGAGCCCTGCCCTGGCCTGAGTTTTCCTTCTGCTTCATCCAGTTGCTTTACTTGAATTTCTCCATCCTGGCTTGCAGCTTTGCTTATCTGGCACCAAAGCTGCCAACACCCTGGGCTGACAATTCCCATAAAATACCCAACTGCAAAATGAAAATCTGGCTATGTATAACATGTCCAAGAAGTTTACTTTGCATCTGGGCCACAACAGTGATTACTTATGGGAAAGTTGAGAACATAGCCAAGAATTGAGAGTCCGCAGTCTTGGTGGCCAGCTGTGTCCAGCCTGTAAGCAGCTCGGCAGGCCAGCTGCTTTCCTCAGCACATCTGGTGTTCCAGAGCCAAGGACAGCACCAAGGGAATGGCCATGGTTGATTATCTGACATCATAATTACAGATCTCAAAATAAGTCTTCAGTAACAAACTGAGAGGTGGAGCGGGGGCAGGCCTAGTGGAGCCCAGGCCGGAGTGCACAGAGTGAAGGGCTCTACTTCCCCAGACTCGCCCAGATGGAAACAACAGCCTTTTCTGGGAAGTGTCTCAGTGTGGGGTTGTTATAGCAGCAGGTAGAAGGAAAAGCCGTTGGCGCCCAAGACATGCTTTCAAGTCCAGCCAAAGTGGTTGCCATGGTACCAAGGCTCCACAGCAGGGAAAAAGATGCAGTTTTAAATACCTGCTCCTAGCCTAGAAACATCCAAATAAGTGGTGGTGTTAGATGGCTGAACATGTCACAAAGCCCCTTTGCTTCAAGTGGACAAACTTGCATTGATGAGCACTTTCTTTGGTGGCCTCTGGGTACACTATGCTAGTACAGGACGGATGGTAGGACGAGTATGACACCATCCAGGCTTGAAACCTTAGAGTCCAAGGGGTGTAGAATCAAGTCTCGCAAAGAGACATCTCACAAAGAGAACCAAAACACAAGGCTGAAGGTGACTGCTATTGAAGGAAAGGTACACTTGCTTATTCACTCAGAAAATATTCGAGTCCAAGGTCTGTTATAGGTTCTGGGTAGCCGATATAAAGAGAAAGAGTTCCTTTCTTTAAAGTCAAGGACAGAGAGAAGCCTGAGAAATAATGATAAATTAGATAAATGATAATGAAGATAGATAGTGGACTGTAAGCTGACACTTGCCAGGAATGTAACAGACAGGATCCTATGATAAAAGAGCCCCTTCAGCACCGAGGTGGGAAAATCATTACATCTGGAAAGAGAAGGGTAGGCCGCGCAGAGGAGGCTACAACGGGAGCTTGGCCATGGATGAGAAGTAGGTTTTTAACAGGACCAAGGACCAGAAACTGAGCAAAGCACAGAGATGGAAGAGCACCAGGGACAACTGAATGGTCTGGTGTGACTCCAGCATCAGGAGAGTGCTTGATGGGGGGTAAAAAGCAGCTTAGGAGGGCTGTGTGGGGGACAAGAGGGCACAGTGCCTGGTCACAGAGCCAGGCTGCCTGATTCTGCCACTTCCTGGGGATGTGACTTTTGGCCAATGACCTAACTTTTTGGTGACTCAGTTTCCTTCTCTGCCAACTGGGGATTATAAGATTGTTTTAAAGGTGAAAGGATGGTATGCAGTTCAGATGTGTGAAGCAGCGTCTGCACAGCATGTCCTGACCGTGCATAGTGCTGGGCCCTTCTAACAGTGCAGGGCTGGGCAGGGGTTCACTGCACCCTCCCTCAGACCTTGGGAAATTGGGAAATTGGAAAATGTCCCTGGCAGTGACTAAAAGCCCCATTATTTTGAAGTGGACTGAGGTAGGTAAAGCTTTCGGGACACTGCTTTGTCTCAGATTTAAGTCCTCTTTTTGAGACTTTGTTGTCGGTGTGGGCTTTGTGGCTTTTTTCTTGGCTCTCAAGGCACAATAACACACCCCAGGAAAGTGGCTTCCCCACATTGCCCCCCCTGTTGGCTAATGGGGCTCCCCTGCTGTCTCAAGGAGGTGGATCAGAAGGAGACAGCTCACTGAATTTTCCTGCCAGCAATGTGCTCACCTGGGATGGTACAGTCACTTTACATCCAACACAGTCACTGAACTGAACCCGACTAATGTGGCTCCTCCAACCTTCCCTTCACCTGCCTGCAGTCTTAGCTTAAAGGCCTCAGGAAGAACACAAAGGCAAAGTCAACATTAGATGCAGGCCACATGCTAATGCGGGGGCTGCTGAAAGCTGAACCCTGCTCTCCCCACCCCCCAGCTACAGAGCCCTGCTGACTCTGAGAGAAGCAGACCAGTCATCTGGGCCTCGTGACAAGGACCTGGCATGGGACAAAGAGAGGAAGGCTACAATAGGGAAGCAGAACTCCTGTTTTCAGGCTGCAAAACCAGGCTATGACCCAGAATCTAGTCCGCTATCACATATTTGGGTGAGCTGAGGTAATTCAAACTCGGTAGGGGTGCGTGTTTGTTCTCTGCACTGCGTCTTATGCCTTTTTGTGATTTACCTTTGTGAACTGGAAGCTGGGCTGGCTTTTCTAAAGCGGATGATTAGACCGTGTGAGGAAAGTTAAAGGGCTTTTGAAGTTTATTGGCAGAATAACAAAACTAGGGCTCCCTTTCACCCTCCTCTCCTCCTTCCCATCTACACTGCTAATAATATCTCATCAGATATGGAAAATATGTGTCCCCTACATAGGGTGAAGGAAGACTTCTAATGTAAAAGGTTGCTCTTCGCAGAGAAGCCACTCAACTTTATGTAAGTTGCTTATCTCGGTGGGCCTTGATTTGTATACTTGCAAAATCGTAAGGCTGGATGGGCAATTGGTTAGACTCCCCAACACAACCCAGACTTTGTAAATTTAGGGGAATGTGTTGTTACTATACCCACTCACACTGCCACTGGCATCAGTTTCAGGGATATAGAAACAGTTCAGAAATGTATAATCACAGTGTACTTTAGATACAAAAAAGAGCTTAGTTGTTTATTTTGTTTTTAATCATAGTGTAACTTCTGAAGAACTCTTTTACCAGAAAACCTAGTATACAACCAACACTTATTCTCATTAAAAATGGTCCTCACCCAGCCAAAACCTGGGCAGGGTTCCAGAAGCCTGTTTCCTCTTTCTTCTGAACGCAAGTTACTCTTTGTATGTTCTTAGGACTGGAACAAACTGTTAAGTATAGATACACCGTCCCTTTGTTCACGTGTGTTCATTAATCGCCTGGCTTTCCCACTGCCTAACCTAAACCGACTGTTTAAAAAATCCCTGAAGACTACAACAGAGTCAGGAAAGACTTATCCAGAGAAAAAAGGGCAAGAACAAGGAGAAAGAGAGAAGGGCATGAGGGAGAATCCAGAGGAAATAAAGATGGGGTCTCTACAGTTTTTTCCTGGTTATTTCCTTTATATTTTCTGACATTTTTAGAAATGCAATGTGACAGAATTTAACATCTGGTAATAAACGGCATGTTTTCTGATTTGATCACATAGCCACTAGGCGGTATCACAGCCTCTGGCTGTTAAAAATAATTTACTTAGGGAAATAAAAATAAGGCTCAGTTGTTTGTTTTTCATAGTTCTCAAATCATTGGCAATGCCTTTGTTAGCATTTAAACGAATGAATGAATAAAATCCTGGCAGTGCTAGCTTGGCCACACTGTTACTGGATACACTGACAGTCATCCAGACGTCTCTGCATTCTTCTAGAGATGGGGGAGCTCGTTTCCTTCCATGGTGTTCCCACCATCTCAGCTGTTAGAAAATGCTTTTTTGTAACCTAATCATCTGTACTCTCATCTTAATCTGAAATTTAAAATTAAAGAAACTGTTTTCTTTTGTTGAGCTCAAATCCATTGCTCTAATTTTCTATCTTATTGTTCCTCATTTGGGTCACAAATAGATAGTCACTTGTATGTAGCAAAATTTTCCTGCATTTTGAGTAGTTCAAGATGACGTGTCTCCAGGCTCTACACTGCCTTGAGCCCAACAGTTCCTTCCAGCACCCATGCCCAGGCTCCTCCCTGACCAGCCATCACCCTCACAGACCCCTTCTCCAATCCATCTTTGTCTCGCTCAGCGTAGGCCAAGTTCGCAGTAGCTCTGCAGCAGACACATCGGTTTGTTGTGTCTCATATCACCTTAACTGTCACACATACCACTGCTGCTGGTTCTCTTAGTTCTCTGGAACTAGGTGCAGAAAACGCACACTTATTCCTATTACAATTTATCTTCTTGGGTGCAGCCCTTTATTCCCAATAATCAAGACATGACATTTACAAATTGCTGAGTGTAAACTTTACACTAATTTTTTTTTTTACTTTTTAACTTTACCTAATTCATGGACAAAACTATTGAACGAATAAGACCAAAAAAGAGAAAACATGATTAGAAAATGGAAAATCTGTGATAATCAAACATAGAAAATCAACCTGTATTTTTTCAAGTTAATTAATTCATCAAAACATTCTTCAGTCACCTACCACGTGGGAAGCACATAGGTGCTGTACACACAATAAGAAAAAAAAGACTCTGCTCCCATGGGCTTTGCATTCTAGGGAATAACAATCAATCAGTGCCCTTTAATTATAGGCATTCGTTACTAACCACGATTCTGGTGTCATTGAGTTTACATTTCTGCATTTGGTTCATAGTACTTTCAGGTGCGATTTTATTAAGTGCCTTATGAACTGCTGATTATATATATATATATAATGTCCATAAAGTTCGTGTGCAATTCACTATGTTAAATTATTTTAAATTGCACACAAACTTTATGGCCACCTTTATATATGGAACTCACTAATCATCCAGTCCAATAATGCTAACAAATTAAGAAAAATTAACTACTCTTAAATCATTTGTTAATGACTTTATTATGACTGGCATGTAAAAAGCTATACATAGATAATATACATAATTCAATAAATTTGGGGCTAAGTATAAACTCGTGAAACCATCACCACTATCAAGGCTGTAGACATATCCAACACCTTTCAGTTTCCTCTTGCTTTATTATTAGTATTACTTATTTTTAGAGTAAGAACAAATACCATAAGATATATCCTCTTAGAAAAATCTAAGTGCACAATACAGAATTGTTAGGTGTAGGCACCATGCTGTATAGTGGATGAACTGGCTTACTTGTGCTAACCCTAAACTGGCCTCTAGGGACCACAGGGACCACTTTTCAAGTTTTTTGGAATGTTCACAAACTACCCTCTTCATACATCTATCTTGGAGTCTTGCCTAGAGTTGATGTAGAACTCATCACCCTAGAGTCTTTACAATCCACTTTCTTCACTTTGAAGTCTGGAAACTTCATATGCCTTCTCCAGGAACTCACTCTGGCCGTGAGCCAGAGTTACAAACCTTTCTCTCCCTCCAATATTTAAAAAATTCTAGCAAAAGTTAGAATTCTAGAAGTTAGAAGACAGGGGAAAAATAGAGCCCTAATTCCAATCTTTCTGACTGCTTCTTGGTCCCATGGGATAGAATTGATCCAGGCCAGGCATAACGAGCTCTCAACTCCATGATATCAATTAGCGTTCATTCTCCCAATCTCAGAACAAAGATAAAGGGTGGCCCCCAAGGAGGAGGAGCTACCCAGACTCCACCTTCTTTTGATTCTTTCTGTACCAGCCTAAAATCGCTCTTGGTGTTGCCAATATTTTTTTCATGAGCATCAGCTGACCAAACTCTCAGCCTCTGGGTGCTGTTCTCTGTCATCCTCCCATCCGTCATGTGTCCTTCTGTCCCTCTGTGGTATGTGCTCTCTTTGCCTCTGAGCACTGAAGGAAGCTCCCCAAACATTCCAAATGCAATTGCAAATGACCTCAGGGAGGAAGACAAGAGGATGGGTTCTTAAACATATGAATATATTCTTAAATATCTTTTTGTCTTCCTTCCTGAGAGCGTCTGCATTCAGCAGAGTTACTTTCTGAGACTGCCCTTACATTCTGTTAGAACAATAAGCCCTGGGAATCACATCGACTGCTCTTTTCTGCAATCTGAATTCCTTGTCATTTTTAATTTTGTTCTGATGAACTCCAGTGACAGAATGCCTTTCTTCTAGGATCCCTGTCTGCTTCACCTCAGCAACCTGCGTCTTCCTTGCTGGACAGAATTATGACACCTGTCACTTCTTCTAGATCTCAGAAGATGACTTTTTCAGCAGAGTCTGTCAGTGCCTTGTTGGGTACTCTGTTTTCAGTTGCGTGAGCGTGTCTATATAGTCCCAAATATCAGAGTCTCCCACCATTAATCTATCTTGCATTTCTCCCTGTCCTGTTCTCAAGGGTTTGTAAGATGGCAACAAAAATAACAATCTGGTTAAGAGAAGGACTTAAAGGAAAGGGAAGGAAAGGGATAGATGGAGACCAAAGGGAACCTGCAAAGGGTTGCTCATGAAGTATGCGTGTAAGGCAGACGTTTTGCTTAATCACTTATTTTAAAACAATTACAGAACCGCGTTGGCCTATAAGACGCTCAAACAACAAAGAAAATGAACAGGTTTGGTGCTGGGAGGAATCTCAGCTTAGGGCAGCATTGGTCAACAGAAATATAAGGTGAGGCACAGAGGAAGTACACATTTTCTAGTTGCCACATTTTACAAAGTAAAAAACAGATGAAATACATTTTATAATATTTTATTTAACCAACTGTGTCCATAATATTATGTTAATGGGTACTATTAAAAGTTGCTAAAAAATATATTACATATTTGTATACTGTCATCGAAACCATGTGTATATTTCATGCTCACGGAACACCTCAATTCAGATGCTAAATTTTCATCTCCATCTATACTTAGAGTTCATAAAATTTACAGTTGACAAAATAGATTCATAATCCAAGTTGTCCCAAACATACTTAAAAAGTTTAGCAATAGCTGGATACAGCATCAGTTTACTTTTCACTGTCAGTTTTTAAATTTAAATGAAATAGAATTTAAAGTCACACTCCTCAGTTGCACCAGCTACATTTCAAGGGCTTAGTAGCCACCTGGAGCTGGTGGCCACCACACTGGACAGCATAGTCGAGAGATGATCTGGAGTGTGAGCATTTGTCTTTTAACCAAAATTGCTTGGGTTTAATACACAGGACTGCATTTCCATGCTAACATCCCGTGACCAAAAACATGCAAATTGACAGAAAGTATGTGTTCAGTAATTCTTTAGACAAATTTTACCCATCACAGCATCTACATATATTTAAAATAAAATCAGAAAAATGCCTCCAGAGTGCATTTTTACATCTAGTACAAACTTCTTAGTACACATATGGACTTGAAAACCCACTGTAGTAACTTGTGCCATAGCCACTTACCACAGATCCCTTCTGCCTCCAAACTGGACATTAGAAATTAGCAATGGTTAAAATGGAGAGAAGGCTCTTAAGCCATTGTCAACCTTTGGCATACTCATAAAAATTAGTTATCAAATGTTAACAAGTCAATAATTTAATGCAGAACCAAGACTTTTTAATCAGAGTGAAGAAGAGGAAATAAGAGGGAAAATTTGGAACATAAGCTAGGAACAGAGGTAGAAAATAGAGCCCTAACTACATAAGATTTCTTCCCTTTGCCTGAGACCAAGTGGTATGCATGGCACTTTTGTGTTGCTGTTTTATTTATTCATCAAACAATGAGCATGGAGGTGCCACCACATACATGTCCCTGTGCTGCAAAGGAACAGTTAGGACGGGGTGGGGATAAAAAGAAGTATTTAATTCACAGACATGTCCTAAAGCCTCTGCCCTTCTTCTCTACTAGGAAAGAGAAGACCCAACTTCAACTGATTTCGTCACAGGCTGGAACATGTTAGGTGCTACATGGGAAGAGCAGGTAAAGGACACAGGTAAGGTCCTAAGATCTCACAGGGGAAATGTCAGTACTGCCAAGAAGCAGAGAATAACTTTTGTGTTTGCTCTGGGCCCTGAAGGATGGTTATAGTGTGTGACATTTAAAGAAAGGACTCTCCAAGGGTAAGAAGAAATGTAGGAAAGCATGGGAAGGAACAGTGAGCGATGTGGCCCAAACCCACCGCTGTAGAGGTGAGGAAGAAAGCCGAGGTCAACAAGGAAGGCTGAGGAGGGCCTTGGTGTCAGGCCAAGAGTTGTGCCTTGTTACGCAGAGCACTGGAAACTACTGAAGGCATTTGAACAGAAGGCTTACCCGCATGTGTGGATTTATACAGATGTGAGGTCATCATCTTCATCACTGTTTCATGTTTTATTTCAGTAAAGGTTTTATAAAAATGTGTCCACTTTTTAAAAAGTTTCATAAAACTGCATATCTGCTCTCCATCATTCCAATCAGGCTGTAGTCTGACATGGTATTCTATCCTTTGCAATAATTCTATGTCATGTGCTGAGTGAGGGGGGGACTGAGGTAGAGTGTCTATTTTTCATTATTACATGAAAGGTGCAACAGGGAACAGCAAAGCCACCCCAGCCCAGCTGAGGACTCGAGTTTGGGCTTTTGAGCAACGTGGGTGCCAGCTGTGTGCAGTCAGAGGTGTCCAGGAGAGGGATGATGGCACGTGCTCCAGTTGAAACAGCAGGAGCAACAGCAGCTTTCGCCTCAATACAGCCCCACTGAACAGCACTCAGAGGAGAAAGCTGGGCAAGAAGGTGGAAGTGGGCCAGAGAAAGAAGAGAACCAGAGAAAGTGGGTACGCCACCTCCACTCAGGCCCGTCTACTGTCACATCTGGGAGTAGAAGGCTGTGCTGAGGCCTGTGCCAGACTCTTTAGCTTCCCTGGGCTAAAGAAACAAATTTACCTTCACTGTGAGATTCAAAACTCAAGCACTTTGGACTTACACCACCAAGGTAAAAACCCCAATTCCACCACTTACTGGCTGTGTGTTCTTGGGAAAGTCACCCTCTTTAAGGCTCTAATTCCCCATTCCCAAATTTCATATATTAAAATGCTCTTAGGTATTTACTAGAGAGAAATGAAAACAGGTCCCCAGAAAGAGATGAACATAAATGTTTATAACAGCATTATTCATCCTAGCCAAAGGCTAGAAGCAACCCTCGTATTCATATCAGCAGGTGAACTGTATCCAGACCGTGCAATGGTGCTCAGCAATGAAAGGGACCACACTGCTGGTGCACGCAGTAACATAGATGAGTCTCAAAGATGTTACACTGAGCAAAACAGCCAGGCACAAAGAATACACACTGTCAGACTCCATTCTATGACATTCTAGAGAAGACAAACTTAGTCTACGGCGATGGAAAACGTATTGGTAATTGCCTGGGGCTGGGTGGGGGGTGCGGGTGGGCCGGGATTAACTGTCAAGGGGCATGCGGGGAACTGTTCTCTCTCATGATTGTTGTAAGCGCCACAAGTTTATTCATCAAACTGTTCATTTAAATGTGTGCAACCTATTGTATTTAAATAATACCCTCCATAAACTTTATATCGAGCACTACATGCCAGGCACGGTTCTGAGTGCTGGGTAGAATAGTGAAAGATCCAAAGTCCATGCCTCATGAAATTCACATTCTGAAGGAAGACGACAGATAATCAATGTGTAAAATAGATTCAGATTATAACGATAAATGGCACTAAGGAAAATAAAGCAAGGTGAGAAGTTAGATAGTGCTATTTTAGACAAGGGGTCAGGGAAGTCCTCTGTGATGAGGTTATATTTGAGCAGAGACCTTGGTGAAGTGAGAGACAGAGAGAGAGGGGGCAAGTGTGAGCCATGGGGATATCTGAGGTAAGAGTAACCCTAACCCAAGTACTGGGAACAAGCAATTCAAAAGCCCTGGGGCAGGCTGCACCTGGCACGGCTGAGAAACAGCAAGGAAACCTCTCTGGCTGAAGCCAAGTGGAGAAGGCCGAGAGGGGGAAACGAAAGAACTGATCCTGCTGGGAATGCGAGGGCTGAGGAATCCGGAATTAAAGTATGGTGGAAAGTGAGTGGAGGATTTTGTCTATTTATTGTATTGTTGTTATTCTCTTTTTTTTTACGAGATGAAAAATGATTTGACATGATCTGATTATGCTTTTAAAACAAAGCATCACATTGGGCCAAGTGTGGTGGCTCATGCCTGTAATCCCAGCACTTGAGAGGCTGAGCAGGGTGGATTGCCTGAGCTCATGAGTTTGAGACCAGTCTGAGCCAGAGCACAAGACCCCATTTCTAAAAATAGCCAGGGATCGTGGTGGGTGCCTGTAGTCCTAGCTATGTGGGAGGCTAAGTCAAGAAGATCCCGTGAGCCTAAGATTTTGAGGTTGCTTGTGACCTAAGATGCCATAGCACTCTACCAAGGGGAACAAAGTGAGACTCTGTCTCAATTAAAAAAAAAAAAAATAGCACTACATTGGTCGCTGTGCACAGAAGACATGGAAACAGTATTTAAGGGACAATAGGAGATGACAGGGCCTGGATGCAGTATCATGGCGGAGCAGGTGGTCAGGGTAAATTCGGGGAGGAAAAGAGTGTCTATTTCATAGGGTGGCTCAGAGGAAATACTGAAACATATTCTGAATACTCTAAGCACCTGAAAAGTCCTTAAAATGCTCTAAGCATGTAAAATAGTGCTTAGAATAGCACTTAGAACAGTCTAAAGAAAATAGAGTAGAATCATGCTTATAATAATTTAAGCCCCTGAAAAGAGCTTAAAATAACTCCTGGCACTTAGTGAAGCACTCGGCCATGTGGGCTGGGATTATCACTCCTCTTTGGTAAAAGAGTAGACATCATCCCTAGGAGAAAGAAGTGGCTCAGGTTTTGGGGGGTGTTTTTGTTTGTTTGTTTGTTTTTGGCTCTGTTTTTACAAATTCAACTACTGCTAAGGTGCTAGGGAATGCAAGAGAAGCAAAATTCAACAAAGTGTTAAAGTTAAGTTAGAACAATTTCTGTTTTTATCCATCATACCATCACCCTTTATTTGCACAGGTATGACAAGCAGGCTGAGCCCAGTCTTTTGTGGGGCAGGGATTAAGGACTGCATCACACCTCTGGGCTGATGCTGGCAAGTCACCATGTTTCTGCAGGCTTTTTATAGAAGCACAACAAAGTGTTTTTCTTGTGGAGATAGGACTGGATTTGATGGATTTCAGCCTTGTCTAAATCCTTCTGTTTATGGGTCAGCTAGAGATACCGTCAGACAAATTCCAAGCAAGCCAAATAGAGGCTGGGAGAATTTGTCAGTGAGGAAAGGCATGTTTTCATATTGCTGATAGAGCCTGAGATCCCAGGTGGGCAGCAGTGCCCTAACAGGTGCAGTATCCAGCACAAGGACAGAGCCTATACCCCACTAAACTCTTTCTGGGGGCTTGCTGTTAATCTGGACAAGTCTGTAGGTCAATCTTATTATTCTGGGTTTACCAAGAGGAAAGCAAAGCTCAGAGCAGGTGTGTGAATTGCCAGTGGTCACTCAGCCATGATTTGGATCCAACCTGCCTTCATCCTCCTCCCATCACTCTGCTGGCTCAAAAGGAAGTAAGAGCTGTAGAGCAGGCCCTGAGACAAGGGGCTGAGGTAAAGGCAGTAATGTAACCCTTTGACCCTAGCAATTTCAAGAACAGGGTCACTTATTGGCTACGTTGTGTAAAAAGAGCTTGGACACAGCACTCCTTCTACCAAAGTTTTTCCATCTGGTCCAATACCAGTTTACTCTTCATGTAAATAAAATGCTTCTCATTTAAAAGACCCAAAACAGGGTCAGGTTCAATGGTCATGATTGTTGGGTGCAGGGGAGGGGAAGAGGTTACTCTATATGTTTGTTTAAATCAGTCATTAAAAGTTAATGAAAGAACAGGTCATTTATTAAATTATCCATAAATGAACTCTAGATTTTCTAGTACATCTATAGATTGGTCATTTTAAATAGGCATAATAAAATAACCCAACAGACAAAAATATGAGAAGTAGGGAAATCTGGATGAGTTAGGCTTCAAGAACTCAGTTTTGATTTTAACATTTGAAGGTTTTGTGACTGCCAGAGAAGTTCTGAAATGTAGGAGGGTCTTGACAGATGAGGTTGATGTGGAATGACTAGGGTGTCATGGGGGATGAGAGTGACACCCACATCATGCCCTCACCTTTGGTCTTGTCCAATAAGGCAATTAAGTTTTCCAAAGCAAGTAAATCCCCACAGAGCAGGGTTACTTTTGTTTTTGTTTTCATAATCTTTCTTGATTCATTCGAAAGCAGACTTGAAGTTATTTTAAAGAAATCAAGTAGTGTCCACATCATTTAGGTCTACTAAGGGGCAGAGAAGGAGGGCTGGGTTTTTAGACTTCTCTGGTGGAAAACCCACACACAGCCAGGACCTGGGGTAAGAAGGCGAAGTCACAGGGAGAGCACAGGCAGACCAGGACAGGAAAGATGGACAATGCACTTTCCACTTCCTAAGGTCCTTCCCAGGGAGGAGAGCATGAGTCAGCAGCCAGAAAGAATCACTCCTTTCCAAGGAAGCATGCAGGCTGGATTATGCTAACGAATGGTATCGCTCAAGTATGGCGCCCACTGCCCTATTACAACGGTATAACTATTGCTACCTATGATTTATTGCATGCTGACTGTACATGTCAGAGAGAAGTTAAATGCATTAGTCCCCAGACAGCAGACTCCAATCTTACCCTACTGAACAACTTCCTTACAAGGGTGGAGGCTTGCAAGCATCACCTAAGACACACCTGAACATCCATCCCAGCGACTTCCCTCTCCATTCCCTCCCTACATTTGCATTCACTTTTAGATCTGAATCTGCGTTCCCAGCCTCCATTTTGCCTCTTGATCTTTCACAGGGGACAAACCAAAGGCTGCCTGCTTTTTCCTTTTTTTTTCCCCCTGTTGATTTTCAATCCTAGGATCCTCCAACATCACCTTGACCCATGACCTATGGTCAGTCCTGCCTGATCCCTGCCCTCAGCCCAGGATCCCAGGAGCCAAAGTTGGGCCTGGGGGCCCCTGGTCCCGCTTGCCCACAAGGGCCACTATGCCAGTTTGAGGGCACAGAATCACACATGTTGGTATCTGTCATTAAAGGAAGCACATATTTTCATTTTTAAAGCGAATCTCCTTTCAGTCAAGGCCAAGCTAGAGCTGATAATCTCCAAGATGATACTTCTTGAAACCAGATTAGGTTTATAGAATGCTGATACTTCTGTCATTTATTCAGTTCAATTTCATTTGCCTAATTCACACTCAAATTTCAGAAATCACCCAAACACCAGATTTTAACAAGAAGGTTCTCAGATCTGCTAATAAGCCCATATGCAGATCTTAGTGCTTTTTATAGTATAATGAATACAAGTAAAGACTCCTTACATCAACTTATAACAACAGTTTTTATAAATTATTTTTGATGAACTGTAATTTTCTGCAACCATCCATCATTCTGATTATTGTTTTTGGACTTAACCACTTTTGCTATTTGACAGTCTAACTATGATGCTTACTGAAGTTAATGAATCCATAGCCCATAAATTTACATTCTTAATTGTTTATATTTCTTTGAATGAGAAAAATGAACTGATTTTCCTTTTTCCCCTACATAATTGGGGGCAGTAAATTCAGCTAATTTTTGCTTCTACTTCTGTGATAACTGACCCGTGGCAACTTCCAGGTTCACCTGTCTTTTCTAAGTCCTCTGTCTCTAGCTATGTTAAATATCAGAATGGTGAGGAGCACTCCCCAACACCCTACCCATCTAGACAACTAATGGAAAAAACAGATGGAAAATTCCCACTTGGTACCATCTGCCTGACTATTTAGTGTCCATGAATTTCATCTCTACCCTCAAATCATTATACATCAACTTACTCTCAATAATATCATTTATTGCATACTAACTATGTGCCAGGCATGGTCACAAACCATCTACAGATGAGGGAACAGGGCGGAAACCTTGCATAACTGATCAGAGCAAGTGGCAGGGCTTACCAACCAGAATACTAGGCTGCTTCTAAATAGCAATTAACCACAACATCTTCAGTGGTTAATATGTGTCAGGTACTATTCTAGTAGCTTATATATATATTTTTATCTCATTTAATCCTCAAAATAAACATGTGATATTCATATATTTCCACTTTATTTTCAGAGAAATTAAGCAACTTTTTTCTATAAATGATTTTATTTATGTTGATATGTTTGTCATTATTATTTCTTCTATCTGGGCCACTGCATATGTCCACAGAGAAGGGTTCAGAATTCAAATTCAGACTGCTAAGCCTACCTCCGAAGTGGCAGACTGTAACCAGATTAGTCCCATGGGTCAACCCTCACCTACTTTTGATCATCTTTCTTATTAAGAGTTAGCAATAACCCTAACAATCAAGATTTTGGTAGAATATGAAGCATGCCAGCATATTTCATTGCTATCCTGTGATAATTCTGTGAGGTAGGAATGATGATTATTCTGCTTTAAGAGATAAGGGATCTTCTTAATTTTTGTTGTGTTTATAGACACTGTCAGAGGTATCTAGTAAGAGGCAGAAGTGAGACTAACATGCACCTTCTCACTTCAAATTCTGGACTCTTTCCAACTAACCATGATGCTTCACTTAGAGCCATCAAACCTCATTATATGAATGACTCACAAATCTATACTCAGTTCTTATCTATTTCTCAAATTCTAGTATAACCCTGCCATCCTTTTGCTGGAATGCTCCATGAGAAGGTCCTAGCTGAAAGTCTTTTTGTTTCTCTCACAGTATCTACTGCAGAGTCCTGTAAGAAGTAGGCACAATTTTTGAATAAATGAAGGATTCCAAAAGAAAAAGGAGAAAGAATGAAATAACGGAGCTGAGCAGCGCGGCAGGTCCCCGGACAGTGCAGGACCCAGGGGGATTCCACCATCCTCTCCACCCAGCTGAATATTGCTTGTATCAGTTGTATCTAGCCCAGGGGATCAGGGATGAGTAGCAGCCATTTCCCTCTTCTGGCAGCCCAAGTGACAAAGGGCCACCACGGAGCCAGCTACAGCAGGAGCAATCCTGCCTGGAGGGGTAGGCCCTCGGCATGCCCATGACTGGATTGAAGGCTCTTTAAGATTCCATGAGGAAAAAAAACAGCAGAAGAGAAGGCTGAAAATAAAATCATGGCTTTGATTATCTTAGTTGCAAAGCCATCTGTGATGTTTTATCGACAATGTCAGCTTTCACAAACACCATAACGGTTCTCAGCCTCAATGTCCTCATCTGTTCAGTGGGGACAACAATGTACACCTCATAGGATGGGTAGGAATGCTGCTAAACGAGGTCTTATATGACGCTAAACAAATATTAGCTATTAGTATGAGCATGAGTCTTATTCTCCTTGCCATTAGTGACTGCAAGTTAGGAACCTTCACGTTTCAATAGTGGAAATACAATCTTCCCTAAACTCATGCTTCATTTGGAAAATACAAGGATGACAAGCCTGCCCATGGTCACCCATAAGGTTGGCAATGATCTTTGCTGCCAGGATACAAGATGAATATTGCTGAGAGGTGGTTTTAAACTGTTCCTGCCAGAGACAGACCAGTAAAGTCCACCGGCTTTGTTTGTGAAGTTTGTGAATTGCTAAGGAAATTAGGGATCACAAAAATATAAAGCTTCCAGATAAGCCCTGATAAACCAGTCCATGAAAGATCTACTTATCTTAAAGAGTGTGAGAGTAGATGAGAAACTGCTCCCTACCCCCACTCCAATACCACAATTTCCCACCATGTGCAGAAAGCTGATTAAATCCATTCCAGAGCAGGTTTGCAAAGCACATGAAAGGCCTGGCATTCTTGAATAATAAGTCAGGAGCTGCATTATGAAGTGATACTTGACACTTAGAAGTTTTCTTTTTTGTACAAATGCTCTCATTTACAACATTTTGAAAGGACTCTTAAACTATTTCCCCATGGGTAGGTTCAAGGTTTCAAATGCAGCATTAGTCAAACTGTTTGCTCTTGAGAGTGCAGTTTGCAGAAAGAAAGCAAATAGGAGGCAACGTGCTATCAGAGGCAGGAGGACAGACCAGATTCCAATGAGAGAAATACCAGTGGGTGGAGAGAAGCTCCGACAAACGGGCATCTTACTACATGGTTCCTTTACAAGCACTTTCTTGGCAGATGCTGCAGAGAAGCCAAATATAACAGCTGCAGGTTGAATCCATCTCTAAGGAATTCTCATAGATACCACCTGTATCTGAAAATGGCATGTGAAACATTCATGCTGGATAGTGACGATAAATATTCACCAAATTTGGCACTTGATGACTTCTTTCTACTGTAAGCATTCAAACCATGTGCCAGAGAGATACAAGTGTCACATGTCAGCCTTTCTATCGATTGTTTAGACAGTGTTCAAATGAATGAACGCCCAATGTGCTCTTCAAAACCTTTCAAAAAGGAGTCACAGCTTTCCATTCACCAGACCATACCGCTAAAACATTCTTTTTTTATATAGAAACTAAATTTTTTCCTACTGATAAAGAACTTTCTTTACATAGGTGTTATGAGGACAAGATTCGTTACTCTTATAGAGCATACCTCTTTTGAAATGTCTTCCCTGGTCCTACGAGAACAAGTGCAAAGATCCCGTTAGATCTTCTGTTATTAGGAGAAAATTGCTCTGTTGGAGTGTTTTGCAGAACCACAGCAACAAAAAACTTTGGTGCTGGGAAGGAACTTCATGATTTGTGAATCCAGCCTCTGATTTTAAAAGAGTGGGTATTCTCCCACTAGGGTGACCATCTGCATGGGATGTATGGGACATGGGACTTTCAAAGGTAAAAGTGAAGGTAGTCTCAGGCAAATCAGATGGCCAATTATCCTCCACTCAGACCTAATCTATCAGTAAGCCTGGTTATTCTAACTCCCAAATACACTTCAAACTCCACTGTCACAAACTTGTCCAAGCCATTGTGTAGCTTTGGGTATTGGGACCCCTTCTTAATGTGTTTTCCTGCTTCTGTTCTTGTCCTCCTAAAATCCCTTTTGGTTACACTTCAAAAATAATCTCTTCAAAAAAGATCAAATCACATCAATATCCTCCTTAAAAATCCTTCAGTTTCTTCCCTTGGCAAACAGAATAACATGGAAATATCTTAACAAGGCAAAAAAAAAAAAAAATCAGACTTCATTGTATATTACTATTTTCCTTATAGCTGATTTAGGCTGTTCTCACTGAATTTCAAGCTAAATATGAAAAACTCGTTTGTATACCTTTGAGAAAAGGAATGAAGATGATGAAACAATAACGGGTTTTTTGCTCTACACTTTGCTATTTGATCTAATAAATGTCAGAGGACCTCATGGAGAAGGGTCTCCATTTGGGAAAGCACTTTCAAAACAAGAGATCGTATTAGGTCTGGGATAGATTCTGAAGCCTGCAATCAATATAACAGACACATTTGGAAAGGGCAAACAAGTCCACAAAGTCCTGACATGGTAAGTGAAATATTTGGAATTGCTTCAACCTATTTTGTAGAAATCACCTAGTTGCAACTTTCACACTGACTCTCTAACTGACCACGAGTGAATGGAAGTGGGAATGGGATTCTGCTTTAAAAGCTAATTATAGTATCTAAACTTGAAGATCAGTGAGAGAAATCAAATACTTAGCAACTAAAGCTGCTGCTTGTGAATAATATCTCACACATTATTAGCCTAGAGTATCAGATTCAAAGCATCTGAAACCCAGAAAAACACCACTATCTTTTTAAAGTCATGCAGCTGGTAATGAGGAGACACAGAATTAAGCACCAAGTCTCCCAGGCTCCCATGCTCCTACCTCCATATAGCTTTTCCCTAGTTAGGGAAAGGCTCTAAACAGGGGTAGGCTTCAAAGCATTGTGGCCTTGGCCGGGCAGTTAACATCTAGAACAATGGTTGTCAGAATAGGAAGGGGAAGAAGAAAGCATAAAATAACTAATTTTGCCTGTCACCAGAAGCCGTCCACCCTACAGCTGTTCTTTAAGAGTAAAGAATACGGCAATAAAATTCAGTAACAAATAAGACACTATTAGGAAGATGAAAAGACAAGCCACAGAATGGGGGGGAAATGCTTGAAAAACACATATCTGATAAATAATCTACAATTTGGGCAGCTCCTGTGGCTCAAAGGAGCCATATGCCAGAGGTGGCAGGTTCAAACCCAGCCCTGGCCAAAAACTGCAAAAAAAAAAGTATAATTTAAGGACTTAGTATATAAGGATCTGATAAAGGATCAATATATAAAAATAACTCTTAAAACTCAGCAATATGAAGACAGTTGCTTCTTTAAAAGAGCAAAAGATCTGAAGAGTCACCTCACTAAAGACGACATACAAACAGAAAAGGCATACAGAAGGATACTCAGCATCATTTGACACCAGGGGGCTGCAAATTAAAACAAGATGCCACTACACACCTATTAGAAGATGCTGGGAAAGATGCTAAGCAACAGGAACAGCCAATTTGGAATAGAGTTTGGCAGTTTTTTTATGGAGACCCAGTCTCACTTTATCGCCCTCGGTAGATAAAGTGAGCGTCACAGTGGCGTCACAGCTCACAGGAACCTCCAACTCCTAGGCTTAGGCAATTCTCTCGCTTCAGCCTCCTGAGTAGCTGGGACCACAGGTGCCCACCACAAGGCCTGGCTATTTTTTTTTGCAGTTTGGCTGGGGCTGGGTTTGAACCCACCACCCTCAGTATATGGGGCCGGCGCCCTACCCACTGAGTCACAGGTGCCGCCTGAGTTTGGCAGTTTCTATAAAACTAAACATATTGCTACCAAACAATTCAGCATTCAAGCCCCTAGGTATTTATCCAGGTGAGTTGAAATCTGTGTCTACATAAAATGCTGCATGTGAACGTCATTTATAGCAGCTTTAGTCAGAACCGCCAAAAATGGGAAGCAAGCAAGATGTCCTTCAATAAGCTAACGGATAAATGAACTGTGCTACATCTACCCAGTGAAATATTATCCCATAAGGAAGAAATAAGCTATCCAGCCCCAAAGAACTATGGAGGAACCTAAAGTGCACATTGTGAGGCTGGAAAAGCCTCTCTTACATTACCGCAACCACACGACCTTCCAGAAAAGGCAAAACTATGGGGACAGCGAGAATACCGGGGGATCGCAGCGAAGGAAGACACAGGGGGATTTTTAAGGTGATAAACTATTCTGTATTACACCGTAATGGCAGACACACGACGCTAACAGAACTTTACAGGTTCATTAAGAGTGAACCTTAATGTACGCCAATTAAAAAAAAAACCATTTAGAAGGTCAGAAGCCCTCAGGAGAGAATGAAAATAATGACAAGAGAATCTAACTGCATGATGATGTGTGAGAGAAATAACCTGACTGAAGGGAATGAGCAAACGGCACTACCCTAGGCAGCGAGGACGGGAGGGAAGTCTGTAGGAACTGCTCATAAGCACTGTATTCTAGTGGATGAAGTTGTTTCCCAACTCTGACATGCTCCCCATAGAACTGGCTTGTTGAGCAAATGGATAGCAGATGATGGGAGGGAGGTTTCTCATCGTGGGAGCAAAATCTACAGATAAAGCAAGAGGAGAAGGCTAGAATGATTCATATAATAATGGATTAGAGATGATCAATCTGCACTCATGCTTAATATAGACATAAATTGTTACACGTAGTAATATCCATAGATGTGGGTATATACTAGTGTTTTTCAGCCTTTGTTATCTGACTCTCTTGAATCTATAGTTAAACTTCCATGGCACACTTCAATTATGTTGATTAAAAAAAAGGTGAAAAAAAGGAATATACTTACTGGGCTTTGAATTCCTTTTGAAAATAATTTCATTAATGATCTTAAAAATTTTTTCTGGCACACCTAAGATCCTCTCACAGCACAGTGGAAGATCACTGGTCTATATCTTGGTTACTATACACACATCAAATAAAAGAAACAAATAGCCAAGCAGTAATGCTAAGCATACCTCCTGCCTGCCTGGAACTGGGTGTCTAATACCCTTCTCCAGTGAAAGGAGAGTCTAGGACTTGGGCAGGAAATACACAAGATGAGCCTGAAATATCTTCCAGTACCAGAAAATAAGTGCTAAAGTTTTTATGATTGATGGGGTTGTGTTATGGAGGCACAGGAGCCAGCTGAAAGAGCTGCCAATACCCCAAGCTGGGACAGCATGAGCAAAAACAAAGTGACACTGGATTTCAACTCAAGTTCTAAAATAAGTATCTGTGATTCCATGCTGATATAAAGGAATGATAAGTTAAAATGGGAGAAGAAACTACTGTCTCATGTAGGAAAATTTGAAATAATTTATGTAGCTACCCTGTCCTTATGTAGGTGGAACTTAGCTCCTCACTTCTTAAATGTAAGCTATGCACGGTGACTCCCCTCTAAAGGGAACATTACAGAAACAGTGGGGTGGGGAAAGGTAAGTGAGTTTACTATGGAAGAACCTGAAAAACACTATGTCAGCCAGGTGACCAAGGTCAACATCAACACTCCCTAACATGTTGATAGTACTATATGTGCTGATATGATAGAAACTGCACTTTGCTTCCTCCCCAAACCCACACTCAGCCTAAATCATGAGAAAAATATCAGACACCCTGCATTAAACAGATATTCTATATAAACTCAGCTGATAGTCCTCAAAACTGTCAAGGACCCCCCAGGCAAGGAAGATCTGAGAAACAGTCACAGCAAGCATCCTAAGGAGAGATAAGAACTAAATGTAACATGGTATCCATGGGCTCCTGCAACAGAAAAAGGATGTTAGTTAAAAACTAAGAAAAATTTGCATAAACTGTGGCCATGAGTTGATAAACATGTATCCACTTCAGTTTGTTAATTGTACCAAATGTGCCAAACTGAGTTAAGAGGTTGATAATGAAGGAAATGGCAGGTGGGAGGGAGACAATGTGGACTCTCTGTTCTATCTGCTCAGTTTTTCTTATAACTTGAAAAGTACTCTCAAAAATAAAACCTATTAATAAAAAAAATCACCAATGCTAATTTGGATTCTAATTTGCTCTTAGGACCTTTACAAATAAAGCAAGTGTGGTTATGCTGGTTTCCGCTTTGGTTGGTGTCCCTACACAGCGCAGCGAGGGTCAGAGAAGAACCTTGCCTACAGGATTACTAATTAGGAAAAGATGCCCCCCCAGACAGGACATTCTGAAGAACTTTGAACTTCAAAAGGAGTTAAAGCATGTCAGTTCTTGCATATCAATATTGGAAACATTTCCCTGGATATAGAAGTCAAAAATAAAGCCATGGATAACCGCCCCCCGCCCCCCCCTTCCCAAGAAGGGGAGAGCTCCCTGGGTAACCGCCACATTCATGGGACAAGTTTCACTGGAGGATTCAGATAAATAATTAGGAGAAGAAGATTTTCCCTTTAATCTCAGTAGCACTGCTTTGAAACAACTAAAGTTGGTGTGTAGGAGCAGGAAGAATGGCATGATGTTCTCTGTAGAGAAATTACAATATCCTTTCTTTCCAATATGTTCTTATGACCAATTCCCTCTCAGCTAGCTGTTTCTCTCAGTCCAACACACACACACGCATGTGCTTTAAAAAAAAATCTAGCTTTGTTTCTATCTCATATTGCAAGAATCACCTATCACCTTTATTTTGGAGACACAAACATCAAGATCCCTTTCAAGTCAGTATAGCTGTTTTAGAAATAGAAAAATATATAAATGATGTTTTGAAATTATGATGTATCCATCCAGTGGAATGCTTTATATTCTTTTGAAAATAAATATACTAATGGAAAATAGCTAAGAGATAATTAAATAAAAAAAACCCAATGTTGCTAAATGGTGCATAATTTGATTTTTATTAAGAAATGGCATATGCTATGTACCCAGGGAAACATATTTGGAGAAATACACAGCAAACTGTTGTAAAGGGTAGGTGGAAAGACAAAGGATTTTCACTTTCATGTAGGGACTTATGCAATAGTTGAACTTCTATAAAGATATTTTTGTAATTTGGAAATTTTTTCATATTAAAAACCATTCCCTCATGAACATGATGGCCTGATGCAATAAGGTGCTGGCAATTCAGTGGAGAGCCGTACACCGTTCCCTCTGCAATTCTGCCAGGTCCCAGACTGGGCCTGGGCCTGGCAGAGTATAGTATCTGAGAACCTCTCCTTAGTCCTACAGGTGATCTAAGATATATACTACCTCTTGTGCTAGGTATGTGTCTAAAACTCTGTCACAGAAACACTTAGAGGAGCTTTTCCAGAAATCACAGGTCTTTAGCACTATCAAGACCTTGAGAGGTAACCTCACTCAGCCTTCCATCACTACAGAACACTCCACACAGAACCTGCCTGGCATGTCCAGTGAAAAGTTGGACATGGGGATCACACTACCTCACAGGGCAGCTGCAGTTTTGTTGTTGTTTGTTTTGAGACAGAGTCTCACTGGGTACAGTGCCATAGCATCAGCCTTACTCATGGAAACCTTGAACTTCTGGGCACAAGCCATCCACCTGCCTTAGCCTTCCACTATAGTCCCTGTATAGTGGGACTATACGCACCTGCCACAATGCCTGGCTAATTTTTCTATTTTTAGTACAGACAGGGTCTCACTCTTGCTCAAGCTGGAACTCCTGAGCTCAAGCGATCCTCCAGCCTTGGCCTCCCAGAGTGCTAGGATTATAGGTGTATGCTACCATGCCTGGCCATCTGGAAGGAGTTTTTCTACATTTAGAAAAGATCTATTGGCTGCTGAAAATTTGTAAAATGGCTGTTCTATGCCATCCCATGTAGCTCTGTTAATGCTACACCTAACTTGATGGTTGAGAGTAGGTAGGCTTACACTCTGTTCTATTCTTTTTTCTTTTTCTAACCTGAGTTTACAATATAGATTTTGACAATTACAGTACATAGGTACTTCACATTGAACTTAGAAAAGAAAGAAAAAAGCAGTGGCTCAGAAAAGAGAAAACCTGAGTTCTCAGTCTGGTTGTGCTATTCATCAGCTGTGCAAGGGTGGGAAGTCATTTCACATCTGTGATCGTCTCTTTCCTACCTACAAAATATAAGAGGACTGGGAAAGCGAATGTCAGCAATGAAATTCTGAAGATGAGCTATCCATCAGGACGTCTGCCATCCAGTATGAGCTGTCATGCCCAAGCCCAGAAGTTTTCAGTTATACTTATTAAATATGATCCTGGTTCCTTTAATCTCTTAGTTTTTTTTTTCCACATTGAATCACCTTTCCTACCCCTACCCATTTGAGCTTTCACTGGCTGGAGAGGTGATTATTCATCTTGATAGGAACAGAAAATAGGTCTTGATTGCCTAAAGAATCCATCTTCAAAATGTTTAGATCATTAGACTCACTGCAAGTCTCATGTCCAGAACCAGTCTTTGAGGTCAGAGTCAAGTGCAAACATTTGAGAAATGTTTTGAATGTAGTAGTCTTAAGAAATGCCAGGAAAACACACACACACGCGCGCGCACACACGCACACACACAGTATACCTGGGAAGATAAACACTTTTTTCATCATGAACTAGATGATTCTAAAAGTTATGGAAAAAAATTTTTTCTGTTGAAAATTAATGTACAAAAACAAGTGACTGGAGAACTGAACAATTCATTAGGAACAACACTTGTCAGTGAGGATACACTCATGGTAGGTTGCAATTCTTCTAAGTGCTCTTAAATAGGTAACAGGTCAATACTAGGAAATATTTTCTAGGAAGAATTGACTTTTCATTCCTCAATTCAATGTTACCAAAAACACACTTACTTGGTTCAACTGCTAGACTCAGTACCTGGCATGAGCTTGTTTACAAAGAGAAGGGGGAAGTCTCTGTTTTCATGCAGGTTTACATGGATAAATTGAAACCTCATTTTCAATAACAGCAATGAGTTTTCATTTTCTTTGGCTGGTACAGAAAGATTGCCTCTTATTACTCTGCATTAATACTGCTTTGTAAAAAGCGATAGCAAAAATTCCAGCAAGTGTATGTTTTTGAATTTAGGCCTGTGCCAGCATGTCAGGACTTCTCCTTTAGCAGAGATTTTTTTCTTAATCTTAAAAACAAAATTGCTAGAAGCTGCCATCTTTCAGAATCTTCTTAACCTTTCTCCATCCACTCATCACTGCTTCAAAGCCAGAAGATAGCGGGAATTGCTACTGTATAGGAAAAAAAAAAAACAAAAAAACAAATGCCCAAGACATCTTTCTGAATCACTAAGCAGTCAAGCTGTTTGCAGCTGGGCCAGATAATCAGACATGGAAACAAAAGGTTGGCTCCATTCTGGGGATGGGACACCCCCTGCTTTGTTCTTAACTCATCTGAAAAATGGAATCAAAATAATAGGAACTGAGTGCAATAATAAATGGCAAACTATTTCGAAATCATCAAGATGTGTAGACAAGAAATAACGCTCAGGGAAAAGAAATGTTTTTCCACTGATAACAACAATCCCTTTTCCTGACATGGTAAAAAATAGGCAAGGCTCATCACCGATCACTCTGAAAATGGAAAGGGCAAGAAAATTCAAAGGATGATAAAAACGAGAGCATCTGGGAAGTCAAACTAGGGGCTGGAGGGGAGGCATAAAACAGTGACAAAATAACCTGAAATAAAACCTCCTGTGTGATTCAGCAGGAGACGCTACAAAAAAGACAGTTCAGAGAGAAACACAAAGGGAGGTGTTTGTTAGACTATAAAAGAAATAGGGAATAAAAAAAAGGAAGGTTTTTTTTAACTTTGCATTTGACAACAAAGGGCAGGTTAGGGAAATTGGGAGCTTTGTGTGAAGGCAAAGATCTACCCTCATGATTTTAAAGAACTCAGAACTTGCAGGGGACGGTGGAAACAAATTCTCTTGACTTTTAAACCATGACAATGCTGTGAAATACTGTACTTCTAGTAAAGAAAGCTCCACGCATTCACTCAATAGCTGTTTTTTCTTTTTTTATGGTGGGGAGGTGGGAAGGTATGAAAATCGTGCTCCTTTCTTCCAATTTCTCACTTCCATTATCAAAAATAGCACTGTCATGGATGTTCATTTCTGTTTTAATTAACTAGGATGACACAGAACATTAAAAACCACCAATTCTGTGATTTTTTTTTCAAAGCTTTATACATCTGCCCCCACCCCCCACCCCCGGCACTTCATACCTGGATACCTGTCACAAATTCCAATTTGTCCTTCAACATTGGGAAAGACTTAGGAGGCAAAGTTTGAATAAAACTTTCTGAGCTGTGAACTAATATCAATAAGAAATGTTTCCTCCCCCTCTTTAGAAATGGTTTTGAAGTTGATTCTCAGACTAAAGGAGGGAAATTCATAATCTTATTACAAGAGCAAGACAAACCAGAAATCTGGGCATAGATTCAGGTAGCTGAGACACATTTTTGAAAAAATAGAAATCATGCCATTCTGAAGAGAAGCATCTTGCTTCCAGTTTTGAATTTGGGGGAAGGGAAAGGATTCTGAAAGAGGAACCTGATACAAATTCGCTTTAACTACACAAAACAAGATGGCTAATCGGATAATACTGTGTACATGAAACCAGGGGCTAAATTTCCTTAAAAATAATTTTTTAAACTATTGCAGATTATAGAAACCCTGCCTATTAACATATTTTCAATACTTAGTGAATGGATATCAATGCATCCAACAGATTTATAAAGGAAAACTGGCATGTAGGGTTGTGATCCTTGTACAAGAAACTACCGTAACACTACATCCCAGTTCAGCTGAGAAGAATGAGCACATCTCAGCTTTCAGGGAACTTCCATTTCTTTTTTAAGTATAACTTATGTCTTCTTGTATTTTCTCCCCAATGTGTAGAAATTGAGTATTGAGGGCAATGCAACAAATTGTCAGTTTGCTAAACCCCACACTATGGAAATTTGCAGATGGCAGGGGCCAGGAGTCAGCAAAGGCTCCCAGCAGGCGTGCTCATGTAGCATATGCCACCTTCCTAAATGCTGGAGTGGTGCACCCACCACAGCTGCGGGGGCCGGCCCTGCCGCTCCTGCTGGGAAGCCGGAACCCTGCCCACCCACTTCCGCGAGGTTCTCGCTTCCCATGAGGAGTCATTCATCTCTCATGCTCAGGAGGAACAGCACGCCTGGACTGGTCAGGTGAATCAGTAAGCCCAAATTCCTGTCTGGCCCCGCCGCTAGTTTGCTGAAGGGTCATCCCTGCGGTTCAGTTTCCTCCTTTGATAAGTCATTTCCAGACCAGAATTCTAATTTATCTTTTTGAGCTCTAACACTTTTTCTTTTTCTCTTAACTTTTGAGCAGAAGGAGATAACAGCTGAGACAGGATTTCCACCCTCTTGCAGACTGTGGAAACCACTTCGAGGGAAGTACAGTTTCATCCCCGGAGTTTTTTCAGCATGATTGGGCCTTTAATGTCAGCCTTTTCCACAGGGGGTTCATGAGAGAATGGAGCTTTATGTCCTTGGGCTTCTACTTCCTTTAGGAGTGAACTTCCCTCTTCCATGTCCAAAGGTACTAAGTAGCCTTGTACCTTCTTTAGAAGAATTGAGAAAGCTGCCCAGATCTACTGCCAGGCTGTGGTCCGGCTAGGGACCCACAGTGGAGAAAGGATACAAGATGGTACCTTCTAGTGGAATCATAGAAAGATCAAACTCAAAGAACTATGTAGATCTTTCCACTCTGGGATTCTCACAGTGGGGTTCCCAGAGCAGCAGCAGCACCAGCAGCTGGAAACTGGTTCAAATGCAAAGGCTCATTCTCTCCAGGCTACAGAATCAGAAACTCTGGGGATGGACTCAGCAATGTGTGATTCAGCAAGCGCTACAGGGATTCTAATGCACACTCAAGTTTAAGAACCACTGTTTTAGAGCCACTGTCCCTAGACCTTCATTTTCAGATGGACAGAGGAGTGCAAGAAAAGTTACTTGCCCAAGATCACACCTCTAGACTATGGATAGGCCATGATGCCAATCTAGATGTTATGGATTGATGTGTCTTCTCCCTCTCCCTAAATTCATAAAGCCCTAACTCAGACTATGACTATGTTTGGAGACAGGGCCTTTAAAGTGATAATTAAGGTTAAATGAGGTCATAAGAGCGGGGCCCGAATCTGGGAGGACCAGTGTTCTTGTAAGAAGAGGAAAATCCAAGTACACAGAGAAAAGGCCATGTGAGGACACAACAAGACGTGGCCATCTACACACCAAGGAGAGAGGCCTCAGGTGAAGCCAAACCTGCCAGCACCTTGATCTTGGATGTTCAAGTCTCCAGAACTGTAAGAAATAAATTTCTGCTATTTAAGCTATATAATCTATTTATGGCAGCCTCAGCAGACTAATATACCAGGCCTTCTGGTTCTCTGGACAGTAATATTTGATTCTAACTAAGTGATTTTGTAATCCCGGATCAAACCTCCAACACTGAAACAAGTAAATGAACCCCCTACTAAGGCTTTTGTGTCAGCAGGACAGTAAGAAAAGGACTTCATGGAGCCTCCAACCATATGTCCAAGTCAGGCACTGTTAAGGTAAGTTCTCCTCGCCTGCGGCTTGAGTAAGGGTTTTGCTGCAGTGATGAGACAGCTGCCCTTCATTAAAGATTTCAAAGTGGGCCACCAAGAAGAAGAACCTAAGTAAAATCAAGTGGCACAAGAGTGCCGCTCTGTGTTTGTTTTTGGAGGCGGCGACAGCAGTATCAGGATGGGTTTCTAGGAAGTGCGGTGGCCAAACGCCCTTGGGCCACCATGAAGGAAAGGGCTTCCTATGCACCCCTATCATCTTCCTCTTCTTTTGGGCCTCGTTCCTCCTCTGGTGTCCTACAGCTTAGGTGACATCATTCTTTATCCCCATAATAGGCCTCTATCATCTTTGACATTTGAAGTCACCTTTGGCTTTTTTTGATTCCACATCTCCCCTATCTACCAGGCAGCACCCAATCCTATCCACTTACCTCTGAGATATCTTCCTTCCTCCTCTTTGTCATGGCTACCACCGCCTTCAGTGGTACTTTTGTCATCTCTGAACTACACCTAAACCCGTCTAACGGGTCCCTTGGTCAGTGGCCTCCTCTCTCCATATCCTCTCCAAAATAGGGGCAGAAGTCTTCCCTCCAAAACACAAACCTCAGACAAAGCTCTTTGTGAGCCTGTCTGGCCTGGGCCACACGCCTTCCAGCCCCCTAGTCCCTCCAGTTAGCAGACTCCTTCAGTCCTTCATGTATAACTGTGCAGCAGTCCCAATGTCTACCAGAAAATATCTATTTGCTTCTTTGTGTGTATGAAACTTCATACATAACAACCACCTTCTTATAGGAATCACAAATATAGGAAACAGGGTGTTACCAACCTTAGGAAGCCCTCTGACAACCAACCTCTCCTGCATCTGCCAGAGGTAGCAACTATCCTTATTTGCAGTTTTCTTGGTCTCTTGCTTACTTTATAGTTTTACCACATGTGTAGATATCCATAAATAATACAGTGGTTAGTTTTGTTTGTTTTCAAGAGAAAACAAATGTTCGTATTTTTCAAGGACTTTTTTTTCCACCATTAAGTTCATGAGATTTGCCTAGATTTTTATGGGTAACAGTAGCTAACTCATCTGCTGCTTTTGCCATAAATACATATGAAATGTATGTAAAATATGCACACTGTCTCCATTCTATTGTGGATAGACATGTGTGTTCTTTCTAGTAATTTGATATCATCAACATCCTTGATGCACAGGGGCAAGAGTTTAGAGGCTCTGCCTAGAGGAATTGCTGGGCCCCAGAGGGTATATATAATCAACCTTACTCATTATCAGGTAATGACAGGTTATTTTCCAAAGTGGCTGTACCAGGGGACAGTCATGACAAATTCACTAGTTTATCTGTTGATTAAATTCAGTCTGGTGATATTTTTGTTCAGAATTTTTGCATCTATGTTGAAACTTGAACTATAATTTTTCCTTCTTCAATAATCTTTAGCTAATTTTTGTGTAAAGGTTGTACTGACCTCGTAACGTTAATTCGATATCATGTCTTCTGCTTCTTTTAAAAGATTTTGCAAGATTGCTTGATGTTCCTGTTGTTGTTGTAGGATTTGTCTATAGAATTACCTAAGCTCTATTTTGGGAAGGAAATGTTTTTTGGTAATGTTTTTCATTTTATTTAATGGTTTATAGAAGCATTCCAATGTTCTTATTCCTGAGGCCATTTTGATCATTTATACTCCTCTAGGAATTTGACTTAACACCTAAGTTTTCAAAATTATTTGCATAAAGTGGTTCGAATAGTCTCTTATCTTTTAAATCTCTGTTGCATCAGTTATATATTCTTTTCATCCCTAATACTGTATACTCAAGCCCTCTCTTACTGTTTTCCCATTTTATCTTCTTTCAGATTGATTAAAATTTCCCCCACTCTGTTTTTTCTCCTTGATTTGCTTTAAAGTCATATACAATTTCTCCCTTCCTCTCTCCCCCACTTTCTGGCTGCTCTATAAGTTTTAATTTACATATTTAACTTAAAGTCTAAAATTAATATCTTTACCCCCTTTCAACAATAAAAGTACTTAAGAATTCTTTATCATCGATCACCTTCTTTGCCTATTTATAGGTGATTATTATCCAGAATTCTGGATACATATTAATTTTTTAACCCCACAATTACACATATTGTGACTGTTTTTTATAGATTTGTTTATTGTTGTGTTTTGTTTTTCTTATATTTCTTCTTAGGATTCTGTGATTATTTTTATTCCTCCTGAAATATAGCCTTTAATTAAGTTGTATGTGTGGCAAAAGTTCTTAGTCTTATTTTGTCTGAAATATGTTTTTATTTTGTCTTCATTCTCGAAAGATAACTTCACTGGATATCTTATGTTCTCTCAACACTAAGTGTACATACATATCATACATATATATTTTATAATGCAGCAGAATAGCTGGAAGTATTATCCTTACTAAGTGAGACAAGGAAACTATAAGTCGATTTCTATAAGCAACACATTTGCTACCCAAAATTACTTAAACCAGATTCTGCTCCAGTACATCCTTCTAAAACAACAGTTCAACTTGTGGGTCACGACCCCTTTCTAACAATGAAAATACATTGCAGCATTAGGAAGGCTGAGAACCACTGTTCTAAAATGTGGAATTAGCTAGTGATCTAACTTATAAGAACATTAGTAAATTAAACAGCTATACGATAATGGGTGGAATGAATTTAAGAGGTGGTTATTGTGCCTTCTTAACTGCGTGAATATACCCTAAGGCATCAAAAACATGTAAAAAATTCATATGTGAAAGAGAATGAATCAGCTTTAAAGGATTATTCTTCCAAAAGGTCCAAAGTATGTTTGTCTAGAATAAAAGTTAACGCTAATGTATTAAAAATATACAGTAGGAGGAAGACTCTCCATTATGAAAACCAGCCTTTACAATAGAATTTCTCAGTCCTACTCATGAAACTGCAGAAAAGCCTCTTCTGGAACACACAGCTCCTGAGAGAGGCAGCTGCCCGAAAACGCGGTGAGGCCCTCTGCATTTACAGAGCATTCATTCTAAAGATGAGCAATAAACCAAGTTTGCAGAACAAGAGGCAAAGCAGAGACAATGACCCAAATGTTAAATGGGTGGTTTGTCGAAAGAGAGAATCCTAAGAAAACTAATATTTCACTGCTTTTAAGTTCAAAGTTTAATTCTGAGCAACTATATACATAAGACTGAGAAAGGGGACTGAGAACCTTGGGACCAGGGTATTTCTGAGTAGCAGCTCCAACCTGTCAGCCTGCTGTTGGCATGCACAGAATCCTGCTTCTTATTCACATGTATGAATTAAGGCATTGACGGATTTTAAAATAAAACCATCTAGGAACATGGTATCTTTAACCTTTAATACGCTGATTCAAAATAATTTATACGAACAGGAAGAAGATATCAAATGGAATCACCATGGGAAGGAACAGCAGGCTAGTAGACTCTGGAGGAGAAGAAGAGTAGGAGAGGTCAGAGCATAGGACAGAGAGCCTCCTGGAAGAGCTGGCCTAGGAGCAGCACCCCAGGCCAAGCGTGTGGGAAGGTGAAGTCTGGTGCAGGGAAAGCAGGGTGCAAAATAATAGCATGATGGTAACTGCTCCTTTGAGAAGTGTACTTCAAGTAGGGACAGAGAAAATAAAAACAAAATCCTAAGTTTTCCTTACCACTACATATAAGTTCTAGGAATAAACAGAAGGCACGAGGAAGAAGTAAAAGTAGATATGGTTGGTGAACAGCAGAAAACAGAACCCATAAAAGAGTGTACCCCAGTTATTTGGGGACAAAGAAAATGCCCCCTAGAACTGGAGCCAACAAGAGTCCCTAACTTGAACTAAGTTGCTCATGAGATTAATCGGTCAGGATGGTGCCTCCACAGAATGTAACTCAAGGGAAAAGTGACCAGTATGACTTGTGACTGTTGTAGGCCCAGAGTGCCCCACACCTGCATAAGAGGATTGCCCTGAAGGACTGACCCTGTGTTTTAATATCCAGAATCACTCTCTTTTCCCATTTGGACTACACTCTTGATTTACTATGTATGCCCTCCTGACTCCCAATTTTTGGCTCTACATCCTGAATTCTGTGAGTATCTCCTTGATATTACAACAGACAACACAATAGGAACTATTTCTCAATGCAACACAGACTAGAGATCCTAGAACTCAGTACCATCTTGTGTGCTGTTTCTATTGGGCATAGATCAGCTCTGTGGGCAGGCACTGAATAAAACAGAAGCAGAGTCAAGAAACAGCCCCTATGCTTGCAGACCAGACTAGATGGTCAACTATAGGAGCTCAAGAAGCAGGGGCAACTCTGTACTCTGACATTAGGTTTCCTTTAACTAGGGTGCTTCCGGCCTACATTATCATTCTGGAGCTAAACTTTACTTGCAGTTACTGATATTTTCAGAGAGAAAGACTGGAAAAACAAGGAATAAGGAAAAAGAGAAGCATCTGAAAATGAGGGAAAAGGGAAAGAATGGCAGGGAAAAAACCCACAAGGCTGAAAAAGCGAGCAAGGGATGAAGGAAGAATGAACGAGGAAGCATAAGTGGTCTTAACTCTTATAGGTTAATACATGTGTGAATAAATTCCGTGTCTAGGTTTATTAAAAGGCTACAAAGTGATCCAGGAATTTCAATAACATGAGATCCACAAACCAAGGTACAAGACAACAATTATATTTCTGTTACATCTGGAAAGGAAGATGACAAATCAGGCTTAACACAGGAAGTATGTACACCTATAATTGCTTATGTGTAATGCCCCCCGACTATAATGGTGCTCTTGATGAAAGCAAAGAGTATTATCTGGCACCCTTGCTTTTATGACCCCCCTATAGACTAGTGACAAAGAAGCAGCTCATCTGAAAATATGGGTCAGGACCTTAGAGCTGAAGACAGAAGTTTGAGAATGGTAAGTGGAGATTAGTTGAAAGAAAAGAGCTATAATGGGTGGCCCTTTTAATTATGCACATCTACAAAGAGTAAGAGGAAGCTTGAAAAAGTTTAGACAGAGCACTCCAGAAAGGGAAAGATGTCTGTGGGTGGAGCTGTGGTAGCAGCCCATGGGGGGACCCGATGATACTACACAGGTGGATAGCTGCTGGTTGCAGAGTTTAACTGGAACATGAGGTGTCAGATTGCCAATAAACATTAGTTTCCTCCCATTTTCTCCACTTTATCTTATTAGGCTGTTCTACGTATATTTATTTGGTACATACTGTGGGCTAATGCTGTGTTGGCCATATCAGGAAAAACAAAAATCCAGAGCCCCTGATCTAATCTTAAACACATGTACACACACATTTTTGAAACTTTATAGAAAAAGAGTTAATCCCAATTACAATTCACATGGCATGTCATATATGGTCTGTTTGATGGTGGTGTCAAGGATGGAAAAGGCAGGGAGTGAAGAGAATTTCACATTAGAATCACTCCTCTACTAATGGAGAAAACCAAGCTCCAGCTAAGATACTGGCATCTACAAAATAAGATTGAGGTAAAGATTGTGAAGTTAGTAATGCTTGGCCTCTTTTCTCCTGCTCCTTATCTTTAAGGTGCTACTTTTTATTATTATTATTGTTGGAGATTCAAAGAACCAGATTATACTGATTACATTTGTTAGGTAAAATCCCGCTTATAATTGTGTCCTGCCCTCAAAAGGTGTGTCACATACCATGACCCCCTTACTCCCCTCCATTCTTCCTTCTCTCTGATCTCCCCTTCTCCCAACCTCCCCTTCCCTCTCTCTGCTTGAGGTGCTACTTTTTAAAAATACATACTCTCTCTTTCCCCCATTTCCCCAGAATGATTCAGGGTCACCTACCTAGGAAGCAAATCTGCCCAGTGCCCCATGACCATTTCTTATCTTCCAACCTCAAATGGCGCATTATGGGACCAAGGTTTTATTCCTAGATAATCTTGTAACCCAAGAGAAAGTATACCAACATCTAAGTCCACCCCTCCCATACCCAGACAGTATATTTGCCTTGCAGATAAATCCTTAATTCAAAGGACTATTTTGAATGTCAGGAATTTTAGGCACCATGCCACACTGTGAGAAAGAAGTCTGGGGCGAAGAAGTCATGACCTACCCAATAATATACAATACCAAACCTGCAGGCTAGAGAGGGGACAACCTAAGTCTCTTTCACTCTAAAACCCCAATAAGGCTGCCTTTAGCAGTCATTTAATTGAGCAGTTTAGACGAGATCTGGGAGCCTCTCCCAGGTTTGTGAGTTGTTAGCCCTCTTATGGGTATTCTGAAGGCCTCACTGGGGCAAGAACGAGTGGCATGCATGTGGCACAGCCAGAGACCAAAACAAAGCCCAGGGGAATAGTCATCACCTATCAAACAGCTGAGAGTCAGGCACAGTGTGGCTGTCGTGAGTTAAATACATGGCTTAGACACTCTCGTGTGTTCAGAACACCAAGCCCAGTCACATGCACATCCACAGGTTTTCATTTGACTAAGCCTTCCAGGGCACAGGTGGGAGAGCTATTTAGATTTCTCCCCAATTAATTAGGTTAGAAATTATAGTAAATAAACAGTTTAAGTATATCTTCTACCTTCCATGTCATTGAAGAGCAGCTGTTCAGGATCCCAGGTGGCTCACAGAAGCCTGGGCTGAGCATAGGTGCGGGGGCTCTGGCAGAGGAGCTCCCCAATCACTGGGGAGTAGAAGCTACCACAAAAATACATATATATCACATGATACTTAATGCACAGAAGAGAAAATACACATGGTGTGAGCCACGTACTATGCCCCTTACAGTTTTAGATATAAAAAAGTTCTTAATATTCTCATTATAGCAATGAAGAAACTGGTCTCATAGTTAGCAAATAAGAAATCTGGAATTCACACTCAGGTCTGTCTTACCTTAACAACTCTCTTGTCAGAGGCTGTGTGTGCTAGTGGTGTTGATACTGAGGCCCACGGTGATAATGGTGGTCTGGAAACTGTGTGTGGCACCAGAGAAACCATCAACTTTAGGACTGATAAGAAGAGTGAACTAGGATGTTTGACAAAAACAAATTGTTCTGGCTAGGCAAATGTTAATTCTAGTCCTTTACATGAATTGTATACAATCATGCCTAATTATGAACTAGTATAATATTTATACATAAAATAAACATGTCAGAATAATTTTGACCTAAAATTTAATTAGAAAAGTGAGCGCTATAAATATGTAGTCAGACATATTCATGGTTCTAATATGCCTGTGTGGCATCTATATAGCATTTTATTCTTTATGATGAATGCTTTCTTAGGACACCCTCAAGTGCCAGACATTACCAGATGTTGGAGGCAAGGTCTCAGCAAACAGCAAAATAGGGAAATTTACTAGGTGGAGAATATAAATGTCTTAACACAACGACTAAGAAAATTCCATAAAGACTATGTTAACCAGTTTGATGAAAACATTTCAAATTATATATAAAACCAGCACATTGCACCCCATGATTGCATTAATGTACACAGCTATGATGTAATAAAAAATAAAAATAGGGCTTTGCTCTGGAAAATCTCAGGTGTGGTCATTTCTTGTTAACCTCTCCCAGTGAATTAGTTATGGTTTTCACCAATCTACAGATTGGGAACCTGAGGTAGAATAAATGAGTTATTTCATCCATATCATTAAACTTTTCTAGCACAACTTATGTGAAATTTGTTACTAGTAACAAAGATTCAGCACCCAAAGAAATCTCCTTTCCTGAAGAAAATCGAAAGCCCACCTTTTCTCTATCTTGCTTTCCTTTTTTTAAGTAAAATTTCCATCTGTTCACTCCAATTGAACGTTCTGTCATGGAGACCAGCTTTCTGAGTGAAGTAAAGAACAAAATAGGTGATTTAATCCAATTGAAAACAGGGCTCTGCAGGCTTGCCCATGTGCCCAGACTTCCCCTCCACTGTCACTCCTTAGGGCACAACATTTTAAGGAGGTAAACATCTACTTTCACCCAGAAAAGGAAAAATTCTTAACAGGATTAAATAAACAACATGATCCAGTTTAAAACCCAAGAAAGCAAAGGGGGGAAAGATGGGACTAGGGTTTGATAGCAAGGAGGAAGTAAAGATCAGAGGCATGGACATGTTCCCCCATCAGGGCCCCTCAGAGGAGAGGGCAGTAAAGTATGTCACACGAATCAAGCTTTACTTGAGGTTCACACTCTGCATCTTTAGACATGAAAAGATGAATAGCCAATCTTTACAGGCCTTGTGTTGGTGGAAATACACTGAGTTCCCAGAGAGGCAGATTTCTACACTGAAAACATAGGTTGGAAAAAAACAAAAGCAAAAACTCCCAAACCAAAGTCAATCAGTTGTTTGTGGTTGAGGATTCTCCAAATCATGTCATTCATCCACTGATGTGGGTAATTAAAAAAATCGGCATTTGCATCAAGAGGCTTTGCGAAGTAGCTGCCCTGAGAACTGCCCTGCCAATCTGCCCCACTGAGGCCATGGCTGCTGCAGACTCATTTCCATCACGAGGTCTGTTCATATTCATAGGTAAGCAGAATGCCAGGGATCAAAACAATGGAATAATCACAAGGTATTGTCCCTTTGTACTTTCCAGCTATAAAATGAATGTGCAATGACATTGGAATAGCTAGTGTGACTAATGTCCATGCTTACACTGCTAGTTGAGACAATTTTAATAGATAATATTTATTGAGGACTTAACTATATGTTGGGCCTTGTTCCAAACACCTTACGTGGATTAGCTCATTTAATCCTTGCAACAACCCTCTAAGACAGGCACTATTATTACTCTCATTTAACACATGAGGAAACAGGCACAGAAATAAAATAAACTTCCCCAAGACCTTTTTTATTTTATGAGACAGTCTCACTCTGTCACCTGGGCTAGAGTGCTATGGCATCAGCCTAACACAGCAACCTCAAACTTCTGGATTCAAGCAATCTTCCTGCCTCAGACTCCAGAGTAGCTGAGACTATAGGTGCCAGTCACCACAGCTAGCTAATTTTTCTGTTTTTGGTAGAGATAGCCTTGCTTTGTTCTGGTTGGTCTCAATCTCTTGAGCTCCAGCTATCTTCCCACCTTGGCCTCCCAGAGTGCTAGAATTGCAGGCTGAGCCACCATCCCTGTCTTTTAATAGGAAAATATTTGTACCATAAAAGCATGGAAAAGTTACATTAGTTGTTATAAATTTATCTGAAGTGACCTTGCTACCTTGAAGCAGTACTCTGCTCCCTCTTGACCCTGAGCTCTTGAAAGCATCCAACATTAAGATGTCTTTTAAGTGAGGTTAATCTCAGTAACTTGCCAGGTAGAGAATGGTTGGTCGATACATGTTGAGTGAATACCCTACTTTCACGATATCGATATCTATATGACAATTATAAAGAGGGTTTAAAGGCTAGGAAAATCTGAATTCCTTTTGAGGATAAAGTCTGTCATTAATTAAGCCTATTAATCTGCCTGCCTGCCAATCTCTCTCTTAGACACTGTGATAAATGATACAATCTTTTAAGTCGACATTTTTATCCAAGGACCTTGACATGTATTGTGAGCCTGCTCCTACTCATAAAAATATCCCAAAATTCCAGGAAGCACATTCATACAAACAGATTCCAAGAGCTCATCCACAGCTGCAAACTGGCAGGCAGCGCCGAATCTTCCTACAGATGTTTTTTGCTTCACTGGCAGTCTTAAGAATTTCTTTATTTGAATGTGTGGATCAGGCCCATCTCTCTTTACAAATAAAGCCTGATGCACACAGTTAGCTACCTGCCTGATCCCCAAAGTGTTTAGAGTTTGTGATCCCTTTGATGTAGGGACTTGGAGTAAACCGAATTCCCGGAGTTCACATGCATGGCTCATGCTTTAGGTTACCGGGAACCTTTTCAGGCAATAGCAATAGGGCAAATATTATTCTAAGCTACCCCCCCCCCCCCCCGTATACACGTAGACAGATCTAGTTCTCTTGGAGGAAATGCAGAGTCCCTTTAAAGCATCCCTGACATGTAATCACCACCACCATGCCTTTAAAACTGGATGAATTGAAACCCTGGGAAGGGCAAACAATCTCACTGGTACCTGGCAACAGAAATGCCTCTGAATATAGCAAATGCTTTAGCTCTGACTTAACCCATTTGACTGGTATGTTTTTGACTCTATTTCTCATCCTAAAATGCCTCTTGCCAAGTGATGAGATTTGTTCAAGACCTCATTAATGTTGATTCTTAGACTCTTTTCTTCAAGCCAGCCTGGACAGAAGAGAATGGGTTGGAGGTAAAGAACTGTGAAAGCACAGAACAGCAGCTGTGTGCCTGGATGACTGAGAAGGGGCTCCGAAGCACCTCATGCTACCCCAGGACCAGCTGCCCTATTTTGATCTGATCTCTTGGATTCAGCTCTGGTTCAATATGGTGTGGTGTCCAACTGGATTCCTCCTGCTGTTCTAGCATTATTTACAGTCTGGATCTGGTCCATGGCACAGAGCACAGCAGTTCCAATCAATACATCGTACACTGGGGACATTTATGTGCCATTGATGGAGAATTTTCCATTTCTTCCTATAGTCCCTCTGACTGGTTCTCTCTACCTAGCCCCATTAGAGAACTCAGCTGTGAAATTATCAGAGTCAATGCCAGGCCCTGTCACTGATGGGTCACAGTGCCTGTGCCTTCCAGTAAGTGCCTTTCCTATTTGCTCTACTGGGAGATAAGCACTCCCCGAGCACTCTCCCTTTTTTGCTGTTCTGAGTTGGTTTCAGGGACTTCGGAGCATTTTCTTGGGATTACAATGAGTCACACGGTAATGAATATGACACTTGAGGGTCGTGTTCTGTTGCTGCAACACTTTCTTACTTTAGGAAGGAGGCCCTGTAGCTCTCACTTTGATGTGCAGCCACCTCACCTTATAAAAAGCTGAAATATTTTTACTGTTGTCTCTGGTCCTGAATTATCCCAAACAAAGTATTTATTTGCACCAGTCCTACCAGGGCTCTCGGTAGGATGCAAATAGTGCTCTTCCGAATGGCTGAAGTGAGGTTGGCCTCTTTCTCCCTGGTAGCTCAAACCTTCTTCTCCTGAGCACTAAGTTTTATATAAAGATGGAGTCTCTGCACCGGAACCAGACCCCTGTGCCCTCATGCTTCTCCTACTCAGGGTTTTCCCCAAGCACATGCAGTGTCCCTCAGGCTTGCCTCTCTCAGCAGCTCTCCTAAGTGCTCTCCTCTTTCCCCATTCCAATTCCTGTTCCTTCAGGAACTGGATCTGCTCAGTGGTTAATGATGCTAAACATTAATGGTGCCGCTGAGCTAACAATTTTTTTTTTTTTGAGACAGTGTCTCACTTTGTCACTCTGGCTAGAGTGCTGTGACATCATTCTAGCTCACAGCAACCTCAAATACCTGGGTTCAAATGATCCTCCTTCCTCAGCCTCCTGAGTAGCTGGGACTACAAACACCTGCCACCACACTCAGCTAATTTTATTTTTTAATTTTAGTAGAGATGGAGTCTTGCTCTTGGTCAAGCTGGCCTTGAACTCCTGAGCTTAGGCAATTCTCATACCTCAGCCTCACAAAGTGCTAGGGTTACAGGTGTAAGATACCCCACACAGCCTGAGCTAACAATTTTGCATTTCAAAATTTTAATAGAATTTCTTGAGGCAATGTCTAAGAAGAATGATATCTTTTTGAGTGTATCTACACTGGGCATGTCAACACCAATGCTAGTAGACTTTCTTACCCTTTCTATACACGTAGCATACAACCACCTCCAAACTGAACTCAGTAGAACTCCTGTGGCCTGTAGGATTCTGCACAAGCAGCAGCTCTGCCTCCAGAGTTCTCTCCTGCCTCCTTTGTACTCTAAACCAAGCAGCAACAGCAGCTGTCACTGCGGAGGGAAGGGCTGATGTGGAACATAATTTCTGAATCTCTCTGTAATCTGATTTTAGGATAGAATGGTTGCTTTCCACCTTCTTGGGTACTGAATCCAATAATAAAAAGGACTCCTCAAGTAGACAAGTTGTGTTGAAGCTAGTAGACTTGAAATCAATGAGAAGTTCACTGTCTAAAGAGGTGGAAGGTAGGGGGGAAGGGGGCTACCACCTTAGCCCCTTCTCCTTGCAAAGCTGTGTCCCATCTCAAAGGACAATAGGCCAGTGTCTGACTGTAGAGTCAGCAACGTGCTCGGAGCAGAGGAGGGGAGAAGCAGCTCCTTTATTCTGAAATACCGCATTGTCAGTCCCAGAGCAGACCTGGACTTTGTTTTCCAACAACAGTGAATCAGAAATGACATACACATAAGGAAGGAAAAAAAATAATAATGTTGGCACCTCAGGAAGCTCATCCCTGTAGCAAGATCTGGTCTAAGGTGCCAGCTCTTTTTTCCCTCTCCCTAAGGTGAGGAGGTGCTACAGTGGCCAAACTCACTGAACCAAAGGAAACTGCAGTAGCTGGAAATGTCTTTGTCCCTAAAATACCTCACTGGCTTCCAGACAAGAAGATGGCTGAGAGGATACCAGCCTGGGCCTGCAAGACCCAACCTGGCTCCCTGGAGACAGCTGTGGCCTTGCAGCCTGACGGTTTGGGGTTGGGCTCCCCCACCACCACTGTTCTGTCCCAGAGCAGCCACAGGAGCTTTTCTGAGGCCCTGACTCCCCATAACAGGCCTAACACAGTGGAACCCTGGGGAGGAATGGTGGCTGCATTGGTTTTACAGAAAAGCTGGTCCCAACACTCTAAGGAAAAAGAAGAATGGGCTCATTAAAGAAACTGGAGGAGGAAATGGGAGGAAAGCTTTAGAAGGAAGAGCTACAGGATTCAATAAGAAAAGGCGTCCTATGGGAAATAGTAGGTTTAGTAATTTTCTGAGAAGACAAAAAGTAACTCCGAATGTTCTGTATAGTGGCTGGAATCCTGGGCATCCACCTGGCCTTTTGAAGGTTATCACGCCTATGGACTGGCCTTCAAGGTTTTTAATCAAATAACTTGAGAAATGTTAAAGTTGACTTTAGTCACGTAATTGCCCAGACCTACTGGGTGAGGCAAACCCTGGAGAAGGTCCAACAACCATGGCATGGATGTGAGGACTTATGTCAGAGACCATATCAGGGAGAGGGGCAACCAGGGTGCTTCTCCAACAAGACACAATAATAAACAGGGTTGATTTCCCAACGTAGGGGAGATGACAGTAACTCCCTGTGAAACACACCTTCTCTCATTTGGGGTGTTGCTGGAATTACTCTCATGGTACTTCTATTAATGTACATTCTATCTCCATACCATACAGTAAATGAAGCCCCAGTTTGCTTAAGTAACTCATTCAAAGTCACAGTGAACTAAAGGTAGAAATAAAAATTGCTGCTTCTGAGTTCCATTTTTTTTATTATTATTCCAGCTTTTCAGTCCTCCTGGATAAATCTTGTATTAAGGGTAGCTTAAAGGACAGAGCTAATTTAGAAGGGTTCCTACTGATGTGGAATTGTGGGAAATGAGCTAAAGTATTGAGTTATTGAGACCTAGGCACTCCCAGGGCTACACTAGAGATTGGCCAGTATCATTCAGAAGGATACCACATCAGTCAGAAGATGATAGAGTCATTGGCTTCTAAATCAAAAACTCTTAAGTATTAAAATCAAATTATAAAATAAAAAACCCTTCCCAAGAAGGAATGAAAACAAAACAAGCAGAGAGGCAAATAAACACAGATAGATATAAGACTTAAATACAAACCCTTCAAAACTAATTACCAGAATATTCTGTTCAGATAAAAGGGAAAAAAATAAAGAGTGGGAGGAATTTATCAATGCTAAGAAGCTGAAGTGCATTTTTTTTATTCTAAGCCTATATTAGATAAGACAGTAAAAATAATTTTCAGTATTTCTTTTAAATGTTCTGCTTAATAATATTAGCATAAGAAAAAATATGCACAGACATCAGGTATACAGCCATCAATGGCTGACTCAGTTGTTCCTTGGTCCCAATCCTTATACAGTGGGCCACATCACATTCCAAGTATTTTAAAGTTTGCAGTTGTTACCACGTCTTTTCGCACGAGCTCAGGAGCTTGGAAAAGGGCAATTATCCCTCCACAGAGGTATGAGCCATCACCTCCTAGAGCTGATACGGCCTTTCAGACTCAAGTTAATTGTTTTGGAGAAAGGACTCAGCTTCCTCCTCACATCCACCTAGCACTAGCACCCTGAGCTGCTGTGCCCTCAAGAAGATGTCCACCTCCTCCCCCACCTCCCCCAAGGACAGCTCCCAAAACCCTGGCATCGAGCAGCTGTTATGTAAATGGCTCAGCTGAGGAAAGAAGCAAGCAGGCATCTATAGACCACCAGGTAAAAGTTCACTATTACCCCAACCTGGGAAGGTGTGCTCCAGAGGGACAAGGGATGAAAGCTCACATTAGCACAACAGCTCAAATTCAGGGATTTGTCCTAGCACCCTGGAGGAAGGGCCCCAACACCAACAGAGCAGTCCTTGGTTTTCAGTCCAAATGCTGTCTCTTGTCCCTCAAGAGATACAAATTTAGACAAAGAAGGACAACTTTCTATACGGAGGGCTAAATCAGGCAGTCTATGACCAATCTTTAATTGAAACCAACGCAAAGGAACGTCTATCACTCTGAGTTCTGTTTCAATTAACTTTGTGGTGGAGAGGCGGTTGGCAAGGAGAAGGCCGTAGTATGTTAAAAACAATAAGCTAAGGACTCGAGCTTTGTTTGGTTTCTTAAATGGATGCTGTAGTGTCAGGAGGAAAGCAAGGGAGAAAACATCTTCTCCCTGGCACTCTCCAAGTGGGATGTGGTGGCTGCCAGCCACTCCACCAACTGTCTGGAGACAGGGTAATTGTCACTCTTCTCACCATAACTTCTTGCTTTCAGATCAGTGGCTGGCAGGTTTATCTGCTTCTGAGCAGCTTCAGAGCCACGTCAGTGACACCGGCTACGTCAGCAAGAGCAATTGGAAGGAAGGAGGATGCTACTGCCAACAGCAGAGAGAGGAAAAAAATTTAGCCTTAAAGAAGATTTTTAGGTCTCTCTGTCTGCCTGACTCTCTGATTAGCAGGCAAGCCTGTCAGTGATTTCAGAATGCCGAAAGAGGGGATGTGGTTTCAGACGCCTCCTCAAGGCGTAGGGTACAGGGACATGTTGTTAACATGATGTGTTAAGCTTCCAAAGCCCTTGTGGGCCTGCCCCTACTTAGGAGAAGGTGGGCTTCAAATGCATTAGAGGATAAAGCCAAGATGAACACCACCACCAAGCAGGTGTCTCAAAGCCACACTCCACATGCCTATAGAGATTGCTGCAGTAATTCTGGCACGTTTCATGCTATCAATAGTTCTAGATGCTTTCATTTTTGACTCTACATAACAAACATGACACCACAACCACCAAAAATTTGATTAGGGTCCTTGACACAATGCTATTTTATAGCCTATATATTTTTAAAGCACATTTACAAGCCTCTGCTCTCTGGGATGACAGTCTTTTAAAGTTCACAATTACAAAAGGTATGTTTCTCTTCTGTCATCAAATATCAGCCACCTTCTAGTCCACGGCAATGATAAGGTGAGGAAGCATTATATGACTCACACATGGCCGAAATGCTTTAAAAGATAGTGTCTGGGGGAAAAGAAACTTCAAGGCAAAGGTAAGTGAGTGGAAAGTCAAATAGCTTCTCTCACCCAGACACATTCCAAGGTGAGAAAATCCCGTTGCTAGTACAGTCCAGCAATTTCTGACTCCCCTAAACGCAGCAAGATAAAGCCAAAAGCTTGTGCAGAGATCAAAAGCTTATGGTGACCGGGTTCCAATAAATTGTTTTGTCAAATTCACAGATGAAGAGGGAGAACATCGAGTTCAGAAAGCTGCACTGGTCCTTTTATATTAAATACATTCTCAAGACTACAGCCTCTGGAGTAATGCTCAAAGCCAGGCCTTAGCAGGAATGTAATTTAACATCGGATAATGACAATTTCCAGTAATGTGCTGGGCAACAGTGGCCAAGCCAAGCACTTGATTTCCAGTGCTTCAGTTTTATCACTTATTTTCTCAGCCAGTAAGCTAAAGGTGAACAAGTTAAGCTGTCTTAAAGGGTGAGGAAGTTAGAGACATACCTAACACGCTACTGAAGGTGATCACTGGAAGGAAAAGAATCAATAATGCCACACTTGGTGTTGTTGGTTCCCACGCTTATTTCCAGCTCTCTCTCTAAGCCATAACCAATATATAGTACTCGGCAAAAGGGGTTCTTAACTCGGGACCTCAGACCCCACAGTGGTCATGGATAGGCTCTAAAAGAAGTCCACCTGCTCTGATTTCTGAAGCAGGAGGCCCAGAACACAAAGTTTAAGAAGCACTGCTACAATAAGCCTCGGCCTCAGTTCTACCGCTGCTCGGAGAGGAAAAGTCAGGGAAGGTGGCCACAGCAACCCAGAGAACAGGTGATCTCAAGAAAACCACCAGGTTCCTGAGCCTTAACTCCCAGGGTCATCTATTCAACACTGACACTACCTGTGTGAAGGGAATTTCTTCCCCAGCAGTGCCTAGAACATCATGACTAGTAAGCAGAAGAAAATGACAGACTGAGGAGGGTATGAGGCAGGAAGCACCTGACTGCCACGGTCCAGGACTGAGGACACCTGTTGGAGAGAAAGCTGAAAGCTTCCATGGGGCTTTGAGGGAGGCGGGCGGCTCTGCAACTACAAAGTGATGGTTGTAACGATTGGCAACTTGGGACCATTTTGTGTGCTGTGTAGGAGATGAAGATGGGGTCCAGGCCCCGGCTGCAGCTCAGACCCAGGATGAAGGCAGGAATGGTTTGACCTCTCATTGTCACAGAAGACCCAAATGCCTGCCTTGACAAAGGAACCATATTCGGAAGAGACACCTAAGGGAATGGGAAGGCAGGAAGCACTTCACCGAGAGGGAGGAATGATGGCAAAAATGGACAAGCGTGGAGATATTCACAGGGCAGGTGAGAAGGGAGTGGGAGGGGCACTTAGAAAGGAGGGACACAGAGAGAAAGAACTGCAGATTCCTGAGAGACACACAGCGCATATAAGATTACTTAACACTTATAGAGCAATTTACAGTTTACAAAACATTATGACATTAACTATCACATTTAATCCTCACTACCCTGAAACGCTGGTTCTATTTTCTCTGTTTTACACGCGAGGAAACTGAGGCTAGGCAGGGCGGATTATGCGACTTGCTCAAGGTCACGTGGCTGAAATCTGCTCTAGGAAGCATCTCAAAGTCCCCTGCCCCTCCCGGTGGTCGTCCACTTCGAATGGCTTTTGTATTAACTCCTACAGGGCAAGACTGACGTGGTTGCAACAGCCTTTGCCCCCACACACCCCCTAAAATTTGAATCCAAGCAATGTCCTCCGATGCCAGGGAAAGGACCTGAGTGACGTGGAGCCAGTGACCGGGGGTTTCCCTGTCCTGCGGGGCTCACGCAAGCCGGGAGCAGAAGCCTGAGCTCTCTCATGCCTGGTAGTCAAGTAAGGCTCCAGAACTGACGTCCGCTCCAGGCTTCACGAGGGACAGCGTTGGGTGAATTTTCTTCCCAGAGATTCCGCCGCTAGGACCAAGCGCCTGTGCCCAATTCTCCGACCCTCCCCACACTCCCCCCTGCCCCGCTGGCTCCTTCCCCGCGGTTCCTGGGAGCGTGGGGGCGTCTCAGAGGAGAGAGGGGGCTGGAGGTAGCAGAGGGCAGACTTTGGGTCTTGCACCTCTGATCCTCTGGGTCTGGGCAAATCCCGGCTGGAAGTTTGGGCATCAAAGGTTTCAGACCAAGTAGCAAGTTGTCCGCCACCGTGCAGTAGCAAGAATGGGGGGCCTGGGAGCGGGTGACGATAAGGGCAGAAGGCAGGACACTGCGCGCCTTCTCACTCAGCCCCCGGAGACCTCGCAGGTCGGTGGCCAGTCCGCCTCTGCAGCACGCGGGTGCGGAGAAAGCGCTGGGCACCTGCACCGCGGCGCAGCGCAGCCCCTCCTGGCCCTGCCCGCGCTCCTCCCCACCTGCCCACGGCCTCGCCCCCGCCGCGGAGACTCACAGTCCGCAGGAACTGGATCTCGTCCTCGCCGCCTTCTCCCCCTTCGGCCATGGCTCCCGAGGCGTCGGCGGTGCCCCAGCCTCCGGCGCCTCTGCTCGCCCCGGCAGCCGTTCGGCGTGCGCTGACTGCTTCTGCTCTTTCCTCCTCCTCCCTCTCCTCCTCCTCCTCCTGGCTCAGCCTCAGCAGCGCGGAGCTAATCCCCCACCATATAGGGAGCTGGGCTAGCACTCCACTGCACTGCAGAGCGCCAACGCCACCCAAGCAGTCCGCCCACCTCTCTTGCCTCTCGCCCCAGCCAAGCGCTCTGCGGCCGCCGGCTTCGCGGAGAGAGCAGCGCCCGGCGCGTGGAGAGAGCTGGGGGGGGGCGCGGCGACCCGGGACGGCGCAGTGGAGCCTCCCCCGCACGGCTGGGCACCGCACCGCACACTCAGAGGCGGCGCGCGCCCCGCGGCGACCGGAGGATGTGCCCTATACTGTTCTATTCACAAACAAAGGCCAGTTGCTTGGCTCCAGCGCACCCAGACACAGAGAGAGCGTTTTACCCAGCCCTAGTCCCGTTTTACAGAGAGAGACACACGCACAGGGGGTTGGGGGGCTGGATTCAGCCTTGCTCAGATCCACGTGGAGGTTCGGACTTCCAGCCGCGGAAGTCTGAGTTGGGTGTGCCTTGGTGTCAGGGCAGCAAGGAGAGAGCGGTGCAATGAAGGTAACTGTTCATTCATCACAAAGTTTGCAACTCTGTGTATAGCCCTTTCTGCACCTTGAGAGAATCCCCTCCCTCTTCAAAGTTGATAAGTGCACTTTTCCAAACCCCTCCATTGTCCAGGGTTACAGTAACTTCTCTCTGTACCCTACGGAGCTCCTCTGACATTCCATCCTCGATTTGGAAGTCAGATGGCATCAGAACGCTTCCTTTCTGTGCACCCCTATCCTTAATTCTGCACTTTACGGTTCCAGCCCTGTGGAATCTAAAGGGAGAGGAGAGTACATACTAGGGGGTGTTAATAATAATTCCCTTATTACCAAGGTGTTTCTTTTCAGGTGTCTCCTACATTCTGGGGTTAATGTTCATACTTTTCGTTATGATTATTTAACAGGTCAAGAACTTCCCTAAATGTATTACTTTGTAGCCCAAATTTCTTCCTGTTTATAGGGAGAGTACCAATGCCCTTTGCATGTGCTTCAGTGGAATAAAGTCCTGAAAGGCTGCTGACCTTCCCCCCAGCCTTAGGTAGTTTCCCAAGGTTTGAAGTCCTTGCCAGGCTAACGGTGCAGGGTGCCCCCTTCTATCTGGTGGCTAAGAAGCTTGACTGGGAGAAGTGTTCAAGAGAAGGGGCACTCCGAAGAGATGTAGACAGGAGGAGCAGTAACTGGAAAGGTGGCAATTCTGTGCTGAGGGCGACTGCAGACCCTAGAAACCCCGACCGATTTCACAGCTTCATATACCGCCCCCTTGTGGATGACCTCCACCTCTTGATTCTGCCTTAAGAGCTCCTTCCTGAGCTCCCATCCCACATTTTCTGATGGAATCAGAAATAAAAGAATGTTTTTTCTTATATGTCACCCAAACTACTTCCTTCTAGAGGGTGCCCCTTGGCCCTTGTACCTTTTCTAAAGCCTTTCTTGGAATAAGTCAAACCGTCCGTACGTTGTGGCCCTTCACATATTGGAAGGCAGCTGTCATGCTCACCTCCTTGGCCCACCCTTTACTCTTCTGGCTAAAGAATCTTCCTGCCTCCACCATCTTTCATGGCCACCTAAGCATTCCAGTTTTTCTTCTCTCTAAATTGTGCTCTCCTCCCTTGTTTGAGACAGTCTTTACCTGCAGCCTAACACTGGATTAGCTTTCAGGGCAGCACCAATGAATGACACCTATTGTGTTTGCATTTAACTAGAATTTCTAAATATTTTTTTCTCCCACATGAACTACTAAAGTCAATTCTTGATCATGTACAAGAATTTAAATGCTGGCTTTAAAATTATTTTTACAACATATGGCATATTTTACAATTATAATATATGACGCAATCTGGATTATGCCATTCAAAGTGCTAATCATCACTAAGCTGTGTTATGGCATACCTTTGGAATACCAATAGAGGTCTTCTTGTGTCAGAGCTGGGACTTTAGGTCACTGGCTCCAGCCTAGCAAACTGCCAGGACGGGACCGCTGCATAAGCTTGCTCGTGGTATGGCTCCCCATATGTGCCAGGGAGCCTGTTGCCTCAGTCAAGTCAGAGGTGCCGGGGTGCCTCAAAGGTGCAGCAGTCAGCCTTATTAGGAGAAGCCTAGTAGGAGCCTCCACCAGCTTCTCCCGTGGCTATTTACACCACAGGTGTGGATGCCAAGCAGTGATGTACGTGCTCTCGTGCTCTTTAACGAGAGACCAATCCCTTCCCCATTCCCTTATTACCAAGGTGTTTCTTTTCAGGTGTCTCCTACATTCTGGGGTTAATGTTCATACTTTTCATTATGATTATTTAATAGGTCAAGAACTTCCCTAAATGTATTACTTTGTAGCCCAAATTTCTTCCTGTTTATAGGGAGAGTACCAATGCCCTTTGCATGTGCTTCACTGGAATAAAGATACATAATGTGTTACCCCACCTGCTGCATCAGCCAAGTAACCTTACCACAAGAGGAAGCAAGAAAGGAGTTCTGTAACATCATTAGAGCATCCACTTTGATTCCCAATGAACCTGTGTTCCTTGAAAGTGCTCAAAAGTAAGCGGTGTAATTACCCAAATCTACAATGCACAGGTATGTGGCACATTTCCTGGGTGAGGGACACGACTACAACTCAGACCTTTCCTGAATGCAAACAATGTAATCTAACCACATGTACTAGCATACTAACCAGAATTTTTAAAAAAAATTACCCAAATCTAAGATTTTCTTGGAGTTCAGCTTACAGAGTCTCAAACTGTAGTGACAGCTTGTATTTTAGGGAAACAGAACCTTTTTCTTAATCGAAAATCCACTGGTACCTCTTCTACTCTCTAAGATTTCCCCCAAATTCAGCAATAATGCTGCTGTAATCATACGATCAAATTATTTCTCCGCCTTAGTATTTAGTTTATCCACATCTACAGATACAAGATATACCTTTGAACATGACAACCAGATTCCTTATCCTCAGGAATGATTGAAGGAAAGACTGTGAACACAGGAAACTCTCAGAGAGATAGTCGGTAGTCCAGGCACTGCATTTTGTTACACATTTTGTGATTTGTCCTCTCATCAAGGCTGGGAAAAAATAAACTAACACTGAGTTACCTGTCTACGTTCATACATCTAGTAAAAGGCCGAGCTGGAAATCAGAGTTGGGTTGTCTGACGCTGATACTTTTCAGTACTTTCTGCACTACACTGCCTTGTTTCTAAGATTGCAAAGTGGGAAACAGCAAGTTCACATTCCTCTTTCATGCCCCAGCCCCACCCCTGATCAGGTTCGCTTCCACACACCTGAAACTGAGTTTCTCCCATTACCAATTACTCCCAGTAGAAAGGACTGATGTCTTAGAAGGTACTGCAGCTGCTATATTTTGGAAGGGGGGGGGAGGTTTCTAACCCTCTGGAGAAAGCAATCACTCATTATTAGGACTTTCATGAAGTTCCCCCAGAGCAATTAAATGTCCTTGGGATGGCTGAGTCATTTGAAGTCAGCCCTGAAAGCCAGCAGCATTTGAATGTCAGGGCGCTGTGTGGCCAGTACTTACAAAAGCTGGAGGGCCAGCAATAACAACAGGGCTGTGGGGCCAAAATAGAAATTGTTCATTTGTATCTTTTTAACACTTCTATCACTTTCACCTGTATATAATTTTAAAGGCCTGACAAAACTTGAAGCCTGATTACTGAAATAAAATTCATGTATTTTTTCCTCTAGTAAGATGTCAAAGTATTGATCCTGAGGACTTTCTCACATAATAGACCCTCTGCCAAGTGTTTTTTAATAATAGTATTGATATGGTTTTAAAATACTAATGAAAAATGGCTATAGTATTATAATTCAGTATCTCATTTACTATGCTTTATGTTGACCAGTTGTCCAAGTGCTGTCAATGAGGCCACAGTGGTGGATTCAATTCCTGGAGGGCAGTTAGCCTTATTCTGTTTGTTGACTAAAGACTCTGGTCCCTTCACTGTGGCTAAGAGTCTCATAAATTTTTGTTCATTTAGCCATAAGGGGGCAGGCTTGTGCCTGGTAACTAACTGGGACTCACCAAGCTTGAAGAGACGGAAGCTAAGAGGCCATACTTAATAAAGATAGGCTTCACCTGCATTACTGGAGATACATTAAACTCTACACAACAATGAATCTTTCTCCACTTTCCATTTCAGCGTCACTTGCTAACTATAGAAGTCATCCATTTGCACAAAATGCATTTCTCCAGTTAATTGCCATCCTGGCTTTCTCCAGTTAATTGATTCCGGTTCCTCCTCAGGAAAGTATAAAAGGCAGTCACAGCGAAAAACTGTAAAGTTGAGAGAGATGACTCCGCTAGCTACCATCTTTTAAAATATTTCACCATATACAGAAGTACTAACTATATACCAACTGAAGATTTATTAATTTTTCCATTAGCAAAGAGGAGAAAAAAAACACCTTGCTCTGCTTTTTGGCCAAGTGTTTAAATTGTGAAGCTCTTTTACTGGTGATAAGGCAAGACGTTGTCCCCACTTACACCCTTGAGCAGAAATAACTCGGAAAAGTGCACCCGTTCTTGATTTGAGGGCAGTAGGAAGGATAGTATGCACATTTTATAGAAGTGTTTTTTCTTGATGTTAAGAAATGATCACTATTAGTCTCCAAGATCTCTATAATAAGCTACTAAGTTGTTACATACCCTTGGTCCAAAGACTTGGAAGCCATACCAAAAAGCTTTGATTCAATTTTTTTCTTCTTTACAGAGGGAACAGGTGCATGAAAAATATTTCTCTTTTTTCTGATGATATCTGCTTGATCTCTCTCCTAAAAGCCATAGTCATTGTCACTGCCTAACAAAGGTGAAGGCACGAAGTTACTGATAACCTTCCCGAAGCCAAACACATGGAAATGTCAGGTCATTGCCACTCCTCCTCCCGCCGTCTCCTCCTCCTCCTTCTTCTTTTCTATATGACACCTTAAGATTGGAGGATTACATTATAAGGTCAAAGTTATGATGCCACCCTGATGAAAGGCTCCTGAAACTAAACCACTCAAAGGAGGGCTTAGTTCCAGGGGACTTTTGGCAACCTGTGCAGGACAGCAAAGAATTATCAGCTCCCACCCCCCTCAGAAGCAAGCTGAGCTCACCTCCAGAAGCCTAGGAGCTGGACCTCTCCCCAGGTGCCATCTACTGAACTGATTCAGCTTCAAGGTGCCTACAGCTGCTAAAACAGATTTAACTGATCTTAAATCAATAGATTAAGCCACCAGCAGGATCATAGCTTATTTGTATTTGACTCTGTTTAACGGTGAACTTATACCCTGACCATTGTATCATTGTCTATAGCAACAGCTTTGGCAACAGAAAGAGGAAGGTTTAAAAATCAACAAGAACAAAAACAAATAGCCCTACCAAAAAGTGGGTGAGAGACAGGAACAGCTATTTTTTTTTTCAAAAGAAGACAAATAGCCAACAAACACGTGAAAATATGCTCAATATCAATAATCATCAGGGAAATGCAAATTCACACCACAATGAGTTACCATCTTACTCATGTCAGAATGGCCATTATTAAAAAGTCAAAAAACAGTAGATGATGGCTCAGATGCAGTGCAAAGGGAACACTGATAGGCTCTTGGTGGGAATGGAAACTCTGCAGAAAACAATATGGAGATTCCTCAAAGAATTAAAAGTAGACCTACCATTAGATCCAAGAAGCCCACAACTGGTTATCTACTAAAAGGAAAAGATACCATTTTACAAAAAAAGAAATCTGTACCCAAATGTTTATTGTAGCACAATTCACAATTGCAAAGATATAAAATCCACCTAAGTGCACCATCAATTGATAAGTGGATAAAGAAAATGTGGACACACACACACACACACACACATCATGGAGTACTGCTCAGTCATCAAATAAAATAATGTCATCTGCAGCAACTTGGATGAAGCTGGAGGCTATTATCCTAAGTAAAGTATTTCCAGAATAGAAAAACAAATACCGCATGTTCTTCCTTATAAGTGGGAGCTAAACAAGGGATATATATAGTCATGAAGTGGCATAATGGACATTGGAAACTAAGAAGGGTGGAGGCTGGGAGAGGGGAATGAGAGATAAAAATATACCTGTCAGGTATAATGTGTACTATTCTGGTGACAGGTACACATGACAGGTACACTATTATGGTGACTTCAGCATTATACAGTTTATCCAGGTAACAAAAAACCACTTTTACCCCCTTAATCTACTAAAATTTGTTTTGAAAGGATAAGAGTTTGAGTCCTGGATAAAACTATGGAAAGGTTTTTTTGTTTGTTTTTTGTATGATTCTTGGCAAATGATTTAAATTCTGGAGGTCTGTTTTCATCTTTTGGAAAATGGGCAGGCAAACACCTAGTTCTCAGGGTATTTTAAGGATAAAATGACTTAGTGATTACTAAATGCTTAGCACAGAGTCTTGCAAAAGTGCTCAGTATACAATCCGGAGATCTTTCCTGCAGATCTGTCCCGCTCCTCTTCCTTTGTGTTGATTTCTGACGCCTGCCCTTTGGGTCTATTTGTGTTCTTGCCTCTCTTAAAGTTCCATTCTTATTTGACTTTTTATGAAGACTTCACTCAAAAAAAAAAAAAAAAAAAGGACACAATGCCTCTGATTTCAGGAAACAATTTCCTGCCCCAGTAAGCAAAACACTGTGGGCAGAGCTCATGCATTGCAGGTTAATGGTGAATACCAATACTGCTTTTTGGTGTCTGTTTCCTAGGAGTTTTGTTCTGTATTGTGTCCACATCTTTAATGAGAAATGTATTCTGTTGCTATGGCAGATTGAAATTTATGGCATCCTCTGGAAGTGGAATTATCAGCTCCTAGCCCCTCTCAGGTTTTCCCTTGGGCTTTATGAGATTGAGATCTAGTGGTTTATGAAACCATACTTAATCAGATAAGTCTCACTTAGACTAAACTCAATGCCTTTGATTTCTAATTTCTGCATTTTAATTCTTCCTGCAGTTCAGTGGCACGGATTTATTGAAGCTGCTGCCAACAACAATTTGCTCTGATTCACTGTGGTTTTAATAGTTCCTGCTGAAATAGGTGGGCACACAGTGGGAAAGGAGACAAATGGAATTTTGTGTCATTTATTTCAGGTGCCAGAACAAAACCCACATTTCAGTAGTTAAAAAGGTAGGCAAATGACTATAATTTGGCCAACCCTTGGGTTCAGTTTGTCCCTCCAGCCTGTTCTAAGCTGTATCTCATTTCCAATATCTTTGATCTGGTGAAAATTCCTTTAAAGTAATTTAAGAAATTTAATAAAGAAAATCTTTGTTCTCTCTACTCTATAAGGATGCACAGTTTCTGTTGGTAGTCAGAGGCCCAGCATCCTGGGATGTGAGCTCTGCTTTGAAATTCTTTCTCAGCTTGTCACTATTTTTTTTTTTTTTTTTTTGGTTGCAGCCATCATTGTTGTTTGGCGGGCCCGGGCTGGGGATTCGAACCCGTCACCTTAGGTGTACGTGGCTGGCGCTTTAGCCGATTGAGCCACAGGCGCCGAGCTTGTCACTATTGCCTCCAAGAGTCCGGGAGGCCTGCAGTGTTGTGGGTGACTTCTGTCGCTCTTATCTGAGGTCCAAAAAAGAAGTCAATGATTTTAAACTCTATCTACCACATTTGTACTTTATCATGAAATCTAGAATTGAGAATCTAGAACTGAGTCCAGTGGGACCATAAATCCATAAAAACTTAGAGATAATTTTTATCAGTATCATGGGACTGCCATCTTTTTATGTTGCTATTAAGCACATTGAAAATCCAACTGTGAATGGCTATTACATTATATAAAAGTATGGACATTTTAACATAAAACAGTAGAAAGGACAAATCTTAAAATTAAAAATAAATGTTTAACATAATAAATAACTCACCACACACACTCTCTCTCCCCTCCTTTGCTATGAAGGAGATAAAAACATCATCAAGACCAGCATTGACTTGAGAATCACTGATAAAGTCAACCACCCATCCTAAGATGAGGAATAAAGGCTCTCTGGGGTGAACTGTGAACAGAATTGGTGAATGCCTGGACCACGGCTCAGACCTCCATGCTCCTTATGTAGTATTTATCCCCCCATCCCTTCTTCATAATAGAATTCAGAATAATAGCCCACATGTACAGCAAGATCCTGGAATGTCTTCTTACTCATCAAATGGAATCATTTTGTCTTCTATAAAGTTATCATGTTAAATGAATTTACTACTATCTACTTCTTTTAAAATGGCTAATTCATATGTGGGAACACTGTAGAGCAGTGTTTTTCAACCTTTTTTTATCTCACAGTACACTTGAACCTACAGTTAAGCTTCTATGGCACATTTAAAATACATTGATCAAAAAAAAAAAGAGTGAAAAAAAGAATCTACTTACTATGTTTTGAACTTCTTTTGAAAATAATTTAATGAACAATCTTTAAAAATTTCATGGCACACCTAAGATCCTCTCATGGCACATCAGCGTGCCATAGAACACCAGCTGAAAATCACTGCTCTACTGACTAGTTAGCATGCTGGTTCCCTAAGGGATTATTTACTATTTTTAAAACCATAAAAACAAACCACTAGAAAAAAAAAAGAATTAAATTTCTCACTTAAGTCCTTATATGCATTAAAACATTGTGCTGGGGGTGGTTTTAGGATTGGTGGAGCCCTTATTTTGTGATGGTTCTAGAACAACCCTCTACAAAAGCAGATTAGTTTGCCGAATTGCTTTACTTACACACCACTGAGCATTGTGCGTACCTTTCCTCTTCTTAGGCTCTCCCCTAACAATATAGTTTTTGGCCTTAAATGTTGAGACCACATTTAAATTGCATCCTTGCTCCCCTTGAGTCTTGAAGCATTTGGCCCTATTGGTTAGTTACCATTTCTCGGAGCTACTATCCTTGGGGTCCATGTGCTGGTACTGTCCTGACTCTCCTACTTCTTTAACTAGTCTTTCTCCATTTCCTTCAGTGACCCGTCTTTCTCATCCTGACATCAGAAAAGATGTTCCCCAAGATTCTGTCCTTAAATGTCCTTCATTCTGTGTTCTCAGCTAAAGTGGGATTTGAACCCTAGTCTATCTGATTTCAAAACCAGACAAAAATCACTATGCTTTGATGCCTCCAGTTCAACAGAGAGAAGAAAAAGAAATCTTTCAGTGACTTTAAACTTGGGATAGGTGAATTAGATCCTGCAGACTGACCAGAGCACTTGCGCACATATCAACAGGTCTAGTCTTCCTTATTGTCAGTGCCACTGTGGGTACTGCTTTCAAAGCTACATTCATCCAGCAGCTGCTACAAGCCTATGGAAAAGAGATTGGGAAGGGATAAGCAAGAATAGATTGAAATCCACTTGAGTGCAGTTTCCTTGCCTTGGTCAACAGATGGTGCATTTATGGCCTTCTCAGATCTCTGAGAGTGGAAGAATTCCTTGAGATCTGAGTTCAGCCCCATTTATGCAAAATTGCAAGGCTTATTTCACTAGTATTTGACATTCCATCTGTTACCTTTAGGTAGTTTTTTAAAAATCAAATTAACTCATTACCTGGAGCTTCCTTTCCCTATAACAGATGTAAAGATAGCATCATTCATGCATTCATTCATGCATTCATTCACTCCTAACAAGACAGCGCAGAAAGGCAGAGAGGATAAAATATTAGCCTTGATTTATATAATAGCTAAGGCAAGAGAAATGATCAGCAATGACCCTTCAGTTTGGTCTTTCCCTGCTGCTGACATCTTTACTCCCTCCAGCTTAGTCAGAATCCCTGGAGGAAAAGCCTCTGCAAGACCCTGCAGTGGATCTCGGCAGGGCCGGCACAGTCTCTGCTCAATATACCATGTAGGTGATGCTGCACCCATCTCTGGGGCCAGAGGTCCTCTCTCTCTCTCTTTCTTTCTCTCTCTCTCGCTTTTTTCTAAACAGCTAACACCGTGACCAAGTACTGAATTAACTTTTGGGCAAAATCACAACATGATTGAAGGAACCAAGTAGGAAAAAATACCTATGGAGGATATTTCCCAAATATATTAGAAATCTTTGAATATCCTGAACTCAGTGAGGCACTGAGCTCTCTGGGGTCGCCCGTGTACGAAGACATTGCTGTTCCCAGATTAGAACTGCGTGAAGCTGACAGTAGCCTGGGAAGCTAATACTGAAAATTTAGGGCTAAGTGCCTAAGGAACAGCATTGATTCTTAATTTCCCAGTAGTAATATTTTGGTTTTCTCTAGAAGGATAGTGATCTTTCCTGGATCTCTCAATGATGATGATAACAGTAGTGGTTGTACCTGTAGTAGGATTAAGTTAATATTTCCTATGCATTTACTGTGTTCCAGGCACCATTCTCATTTTTAAATGTATTAAGTCACTTGGTCCTACCATAGCCCTATGCCATCAGTACTATTATTGTCATCCACGTTTTACAAAGGAGTTAACTGAGGCGTAGAATTCAAGTTACTTGCTACCCCCAATTCCTTGTCACATGAGCCTTTCCTTAGGGCGGAGGGGTATCTTATATCTGTAGTTATAACCCACATAAATATGACAGCTTGTTTCTTTAGAATAAGTAAGTGAGAAGACTCAGAGTGACACAGAGAGCACTAACAAGATGGAAGTCAAAGTCATTTGTAACCTCATCTCAGAAGTGATGTCGTATCTCTCTGCCGTATTCTGTTCAGTCGAAACAAATCACTAGATTCAGCCCACAATAAAGATAATATGAAGGGCAGGACTACAAGGAGGTGGAGATCACTGGGGATCATCTGACAGAATGTCTCCAAAACAGCCTGATAGCAGAGCCCAAGGCCTTGACCAAACGACAAGAGGGGTCACATTTCCCTATAGCAAATTTGAAAGAACCAAGCCTGTTCCAATAAAGAGTGCAAGGATGGAAGAGTTCTAGCCCAGAGGCCAGCTCCAGTTAGGATTTAAAGTGAATAGATTTCAGGTCACTTGAGCCTCAAGAGTTATATGTCTCCCTACCTGGCAAACTCAGATAGCTCTTCCATTCAGCATTAGGGATAAGGAAAATGGAGAGTTGCAGATAATGATTCCTTCTCTAACTCCCCATCAAGGCTAGTGGTGAGAGCGGTTTCACTCAGGAGCCCCTTCCCTCTCCCTCTCTCTCCCCATCCCTCTTCTTCAGTCCCCTGTAATTCTCCCTGACTCTGTGTGGCAATTTTTCCACTCTCCTTCTGTGTCTCTCCTCATTCCCTACCCACCCAATTGCCTTTCTGTTTCTGCCATATCCTTACTCTGTATTTTACTTTTTCCATCTTAGTCCCTAGATTTTTAATAATTTTAATTTATAATCGCTTTTGGAATTCTAGCAGACATATTCGTATAAAGTAGTATGATGGTCAGTTTTGCGTGTCAGCTTGGCTAGGCTACAGTCAGTCTCAAATAAATATTATTCAAACACAGATCCAGGCATTGTTGTGAATGTGCTTTGCTTGAGTGATCAAGACCTACTATTAATGGACTTTGCTAAAGGAAGTTAACTTGGACAATCTGAGTGGGCCTGATCCAGTTAGTTGAAGTTGAAGTTTCTCAGTAAAAGTTTTGCCTGTGGGCATGAACATCATCTCCTGCCCAAGAGTTTCCAGCTTGCCCTTCTTGACAGCCTACCCTACAGATTTAGGACATGCCCAGTCTCACATTACACAAATAAATTTGTCCCAGTGAATCTCGTGCGTGTGTGTGTGTGCGCTATTTCTCTGGCGGAATCCTGAGAGCCACAGCAGGCAGCAATATCCAATAGTTCTGATACTGGTCTTTATAGCAGTAGAGGAAGGGAAGCATATTTTCATTCTAAAAGAAAAATTAAATAAATCAAAGAAATTCATTTTCAAAGACATTTTTTCCAGATGAGAATTCTGGGTGTCCCTCAAGTTACATGATGCTGGTCACGTTTCCTTTGGCCTGAATTAGACCTTGATAATAGCCTCTTCCGACTCCATCTGCTGCCCCACATCATCAACACTTACTTAATCTGATTTCTATTCTCTCAGGCAGCAACTGGCTAAGAAGTTGTTCTCTTATTCTGTTTTATTCACATTTATGTTCCTAGCTCTGAAGTCTTGTGGATTTATGTCACTTAATGCATGTTTAAAAGATGATTGCTAGGTCTGCATTTAAATTAGAGTGTTCACTGTCTTAATCCAAAGATAAGACTAATGAGCAGGTTCTTGCACCATGAGGGGCCAGTGAGAGGGAGAGGCTTTGAGGCAGGAAGACCTCTTCAAGCTTCTCACATCCTATCACGCAGGTAGCTGCCTAATTGGCCACCCACAGTCATACTACACATTTCTGTATCAGTACCAACAAGTGACTGTAGAGTGATGGGTGTTAAGCTGTGCAAGCTGCCAAAGCCTACCCAAGATCTCTGGTCTCAGAGCGTGGTCTGAAGACCTCCAGGGGCTCCTATGACACCTTCTGAAAGTCTGCCAGGTGCTCCTTTTCAAGCTGCATACGTGGGTCACTACGAAAGTTTTAAGAGACTATATCATGGTCCATCATTTTCTTGCCAAGAAACACAGTTGGCAGGGTCCTTTCTGATTTACCCATGCAAGTTTCAACTCGCTTGGCTTATTGGTGTTGGAGGGAGGACATCATTTGCTTCCATCCACGTGGGTCTTATGTTTCTTGATTTTTGTGTATCTCAAAACTTTCATGACTCATGTACCTGTGTAAAGCATATTTTCTTTGTAGACTTCAATCAAAGCAGTGTATTGAAATAGATTATATAATAAATGAACAAGCATATATGAGAATCATACTGTCTTTCATTATATCACCCTTTAAAAGATTGGAAACATGGACAAAAATGCTGTATTTCATACTAATGTGGGGGGACAATGCAGCTATTTTTCACAAAATGTTATATTCAGGTAGTTTTTTGTTATTTGAAAATAATAAATGTATTTTAAATTATCTGTTTTAATTTTTACTGCCGTGAATATCATCAGATATAACCCACACAAACAAAATCTCTTTATGTTCTTCACAATTCTTACAGGTCTAAGGAATCCTAAGACCAAAAAGCTTCGTGAAAATCGCTACTATAGATTGTTGATTTTGTGCTTGTTATAACAAAAAGAAAAGTCTGCCTCAAGGGGTGACTGGCTGGTCCCAGAGACTGGGAACCTTGAGTCTGCCCTCATTGTTAATGACCAAATCCACATCAGAGGTCATGCTGTGTATTTTTTCTTTATCTTCCAAAGAACCCAGGAGAGACTTACGCACCTGATACACACTCTGGAGCAGTGGTTCTCAATCTTCCTAATGCCGTGACCCTTTAATACATTCAACCCACAGGTTGAGAACCTCTGCTCTAGAGATACTTGTTGACTGAGATCCATTGATCCTCAATAGTGCAAAATGTACTAATTTAGAGTAAGGAGGAGTCTGTCAGCTCAAGAAGCTTCACGGTGACGTCAAGGCTAAAACCCCAGCAGTTTGGGGGACGTCCCTCCACCCCTCCCCCCAGCCCATTGCAGCTGCCCTAAGAGTCCAGCAGATGAGGGATAAAAACAGGGTAAAGACCTGTGAAACACTCAAACCAGATTCTGTTCTCTGCAGCCTGGGTCCTTTCCTTGGTCCATGAGTCACCAAGCCCATCAGATTCCTTTTATTTTATTTTATTTTATTATTATTTTGGAGACAAAGTCTCCTCTGTCACTCTGGAGCAGAGTACTGTGAAATCATAGCTCACAGCAACCTCAGACCTTTGGGCTCAAGCTATCCCCTTATCTCAGCCTCCTGAGTAGTTGGGACTACAGATGCCCACCACAATGCCTGGTTAGTTTTTCTATTTTTAGTAGAAACAGGAACTCACTTTGCTCAGGTTGGTCTCAATCCACCTGCCTCAGCCTCCCAGAGTGCTAGGATTACAGGGGTGAGCCACCATGCCCAGGTCCCATCAGATTCTTGTATTTTTCTTTGGTTAGAGAAACTGGGAAGACATGACACCTATTTTACAGCATTGAGTCTTAGATGAACTGTAGATCTGTGATTGGTGAGGTAGAACCCAGCATGTATTAGCTGTGTACATGCTGTATTCTAGAACACTATTTCAATCCTGACTAGAGTATCTTTATGAATGCTGACTCAAAGATCACCTCTAGCGTACCAGCAGTGAGAACTTCAGCAAGTTTCTTATACTCTGCCAGACTCAGTTTTCTGTCTATAAAATGGGAATGATAGTAATAAACACTACCCAAAAATGTTGTGATAAAAATAAAATGATAAAATGTTTGCCAGGTATTGAGCACAGGTCCCTGACAGCCCAACAAAATGTTAACTACTGCTACTGTTACAGATCGAATGCTTTTGGTGTGAGACAGAACAGAGGGGCTGGAAAACAGACTTTCTGTTCGCTAATATTTAATATGCTAAGCACTAGCGAGATCAATTGTTTGTCATGGTCATTGCTAAGAATGGGAATGGAAAAACCCATCTTGTCTTGCTTCTTTTTCATTCACATCAAAAGCCCAAAGATCAAGAAGGGAAGGACTAGAAGGAGGAGAAGAATCACTTATTTACTAAAGAAAACATGCTTCCACTTTGACCTTCTGCTGTGTGTGAGTTTGTGACATTACCCTTCAGTCTAAGAGTTGTGTTGGTACAGACACTTCTCTCACTAGAGCAGAAAGGACACCGCACTGGCCAGGAGGCACGTTTGTTTGCCATGGGCCTTGGAGCTGCTGGTTGTCTTGGGGCAGATTTCGTTTTCAGGTCTGGAGCCAGGAAAACACAGTCCTGAATGCCCATATTTACAGTGTGGCACATGGCCTGGAAGCTCGTCACACAGATTGCAGTGGCCACCTGATTTGTCTCCCAGGAAAGATTGCTCATGAGTTATTCCTAGGGGTGAATGTTGTGGGTGATGTGCATGCCCAGAGGACAACGGCCACCTAACTTCAGAGGCTCCTACCCACATGGGCTCCTGCAAGCCAGATCGTGTCCGTGGTCTACCTAGGAAATCATCTCAGATGGGAGGGAACTGTGACTTGCCCAGTAGCTGCGTTTGAGAATCTAAAGGCTGATTTAAGGCAATGATAAGCTGTTTGTCTAGAAAGAAATGTGGGACTGCTTTCATGTTTCCCACTGAAGGAAAGAAAGCAGTATGAATTTATACTGAATGGCTGGCTGTGGTATATGACTGAATTCAAACTAAAGTAAACAAGAAAACTTTGCCCTTTCACCAAAGGCACGCAGGTGGACAACACAAGAGGCAAATTAATGCGAGGGGTTGGAGCAAAACTTGTGCTTAAAGATGAAATCAATTCTAATAACTCATTTTGTTATTCTCCTTGTTTCAAAGGGGGACATTAAAACAACAGGAAAATTGGAAGTGGCAATGTCATATGTATGATACCTGCAAAAAACTAAAAAGAATGTCTAGGACCGTGGATCACTCCTGTCATCCCAGCACTTTGGGAGGCTGAGGTAGGAGAATTGCTTGAGGTCAGGAGTTTGAGATCAGCCTGGACAACATAGTATGACCTATCTCTATAAAAAAAGAAAAATTAGCTGGATACGGTGGCTCATGCTTGTAATCCCAGCTACTAGGGAGGCTGAGCTGGGAAGACCATTTGAACCCAGAAATTCCAAACTGAGTGACAGAACAACACTCTGTCTCTATAGAAAGAAAAAAAAAAGCACATTATTTCAGCAGAAGAATAAAAGGCCAAAGAAAGGCTATAACCAAATTTTTTGTACACATAACAAGCTATTCTCATTACTGCTAAACACAAAAAGGAGAAAGTGGGTTTCTACCTTACTGTTAGGAATTTGGATCAGATCACGAGAACACTATTGCTGTAATATCAGTGGGTATGGGAACAGGGAAGGTAACAGGACAAATGCCTCAGGAGGGGTCCCTATGTGTTAGGCATGGCTCAGGGCCACCATTGAATGCTAGGCAGAGAGTTGCAAAAATGGTAGTGATTTTTTACATAATCATTTGACCTAAAGAAACACTTCAGTTATGACCTCAGACAGCAATGAGGCAATAGCAGGGATTAAAAATAACCAATACAAGCTATAAAAATACTGGGTAGTGAATAGTTAACATGACCTTGATGACTACAACAGGTTTTTAAAAGAATAAGGAACAATGAGTAGAATATTTGGAAAATTATAGGCATATGCTGTTTTCATTTTCCATGTATATGTTCTTAGTTGCAATTTTTCCCTTTGAGGGAAACATTGAGGGCTCACTCCAGATTTTAACTCACCCTTTCCTTGGAGTCACTCATGCACAGAATTAGGTTGGGTGGCCCTCTGGTGGTGTGGAACTAATCTAGCATCTGATAAAGGCTGTGTCTGCTATGCAATGCCTCAGATTTAAATATTCTGTTAAGAGTTTTCATATGTAACAGACAAAAATTTATAATTTTTATAGGATGAAGAGAGACTAAACACCTGACTAAAGTTTCTGTTTCTTGTAAAGAATTTAGAAAGCCGTTTGGAATCTTGAAGAATCACTAAGTAATATTCCTGGTACTAGTCTATCCAAAAAAGTGTCATTAATAGGGATTCTGTGTTGTTGACATCGACAGCATGTTTGATAAATAAGCTTTCACTATTGATGTCAAATAAAGCACTCTGGCTCATAAAGAGAAAACCCCAGCCAGGACAATATTCACAAACCTATGTGAAATGGGCCTGGGGGTGTGGGGGAAGCCAACCATCAATGAAAATATCTCAGAGGTGATGAAAATGTTAATAACAGAATACCTGAATTTCAATAATTATCTAAGCAATAGGCTTAGTTAAGAGATAGGAGTCTAGTCTTGCTACTGTCATTAACCAGCTCTGTGTTCTTGGATACTATTTGACACCTAAGAATCTTAAAATAAAGTCTCTTTACTTCCAATGCTACTTATAACCGAAGGATCTCAGTGAATAAATGCTTCCAGGAGATGGCAATCAATATAGATCCATTAATAGAGACGTGTACATTATAAAGACAGTTAAAGGTAGTGAATGCACAGGAAACCTTCCTTTGATTATTTGGAAGGCACTGGGAAATACAGCGGAAGTGAGCATCAAAACTGACATGCATAACCAGGAAAGAGCCTGACATTTAATCTGTAAGTCAGATTTTAGGGAAAGGGCTGTGATGGCTTCGTCTTTGGTCAGGAGCTTATTGGATCTGGATCTATATAAATGTAGTGGTGAGTAGGGTGAATAGAGAGGGATTTGGTCTGGAGCCCAAAAGATGTGAACTGCAAGGGCAAACTCTTATCAGCCTAAAAAAAAAAAAAAAACAAGGAGAGAGAATAATTTCTTGCTTTGAGCCCTTTGAGCCTCGATAAGTATGTGCTTATGCTGCTCCTGCTACTGTCAGTAATTAATAGGAAAGCAGATATTTTTTAATGTATCCTATTGAATTTAGGTAGTATGACCAAAGCCATATTATTCAGTTAATGTATTCTAACCCATGCCACAAAAAGAATTTATGACTCTATAAAGACCTCTTACAAGGAATATGGCATAGTAAGAAAAATTAATCTCAGATAAAAATGCATCTGAGCCTTTAATGTTAGCTATAAAAATACATAATTTGGAGGGAAAAGGTCAAATTTTAATAGAAGGATTTGAGACAGAAGCAAAGATCGTTGACAGGAAACTTTTTTACTATGTTTTTTCCCTAACATTTTTTATACTTCCAGTGTCTTTAAATTCATAGACTATTTTCTCCTGACATTGGAGATAGTAGGATTATTCATGTTCATTTTATTAATCAGGAAAATAAATTGAAGGAGTCATCAAAATCACAAGAAAACTCTTGCAGGAGTCCACATGATTTTTGTTTCATGCATCTGTCCATTTGTCTACCATCTGTTTATTCATCAGATACTCACTGAGCAAATATGTATAATACATGTATGTGTGGACCTTTATAACAAAGATGATTTAGATACACATCATACAATATCCCTGTATTCATGGAGCTTGCAATACAGTGGGACCAATAACACAACTATTAACACATGTGTAAATATAGAAAATAGTCTGGAAAGGGTGTTTTAGAAGTTCACAAGATTGGAATTTCAGAAGCTAAAGGGATATTAGAAATTATGCAGCCCAACTTCTCTCACAGTGCACAAATACCCTGTAGAATGTATGGTATATGGGAATTTTTCCCAACACTAAAATACAGCACATATACGTATATAACATTAAAATTATATATAAATATAGAGAGCATATGTAATTTTATATTGTTATTTATACATTGTGCATTTTTAAACAAACACACACGGACACACACATGTGCTCATACACACAGAGGATGCCAAAAACATGTATACCCAATTTGAGAAAGGAAAAAAACTATATTAAAATTGTAATACTCAAGTTATGTTCAACTTCTGCAATTACAAGAGATACAAGATACAATATACAAGATAACAAAGGTTATCAGTATATAGTGAGTATTACAATGTGTATACATTTTCCGGGCACCTCTGTATATATAAAACAATGGGCTAACAAGACCCTATGAAAATAACCCATTTTTCATTTGAATAGTTCTGCGAGGAAATTTCTCCTGATACTAAGAAAAAAATTTTACCCAGTTTAATATTTACTTTAAAAAGCTATGCTAGCTGTTTCTAAAGACTTGTTTCCATGACAGATATCCTGGGTTGTCTGTTTTCCAGGAGATGGCCTGAGAATCTTCCTGCATTCTGGTTTGCTTCCTCTAGAACAGTGGTTCTCAACCTGTGGGTCACAACCCCTTTGTAACAATGAAAATACAACCTGCATATCAGATATTTACATTATGATTCATAACAGCAGCAAAATTATAGTTATGAAGTAGCAACAAAAATAATTTTAGGATTGGGAGGTCACCACAACATGAGGAACTGTATTAAAGGGTCGCGGCATTAGGAGGCATTAGGAAGGTTGAGAACCACTGCTCTAGAAGAATTACATGGCATTATACTTAATACATGATGCCTGGACTGGATCTAACTATTCAAAGTATAAGGAGGCCACTTCATCTCACAATATTTGTTATACTTCTTCTAATGTATTGTGTAAAAGCATGTGCTTTTGCCACAGCTGTGGCACATGGATGGCTTGTCTTACACTTGAAGTCAACTAATTAAGCCCCAGATTCTGCTGTTCTAGCCTCATTTTGGCCACGGAATGTATGGTATGTGATGGGAGGAGGGAAGGGAAGGGGTGCTAGTAAAGGGCAGGCCTCTTGCGTTCTCTGAGCCTCAGGAACAGAGGGTGAGCATATAGTCAGTGCATTGCACAAGGCTGGCCTTTTGTCCTGGGTTTGGAGGCTCAGACCAAGGAGAAATTTAAAAAGGCACTACAGGTTGAGGGAAGATCTAAAAGCAAGGGAGAATTAGAAACTTAATATCTTAGGAGTACGTCAAGATATAAATTAAGATCCAAAGTGAAATGTCCTCAGTACAGGACAGGTAGGGATAAAAAAGCAGGTTTCAGAGGTAGAATTTAGAAAGGTAATTTTAGGTCTTCTAGGGGTGAGCCCATAGAAGAAGAGGAAGCTATTAAGAAGACCAAGCCTGTTTCAGCATCTTTAAATCTTAATCAACATTTATCTTGTGCTGTGCTCTGGCTAAGCACTAGGTATAAAAGATGCAGAAGCCCTCCCTCCAGCTCTCAGAGTTCTCACAGCCTCCTCTAGGAGGTGGATAGAGGCCCTCCACCTGCTACCTACTATGCTCCCTATAGTAAGGAGGAACACGCAGGGACCACAGAAGAGGAGCAAATAGTCCAGGTTTGGTTGTCTAGTGAGGCTCTGGGGAGATTTTCTGAGTCTTATAGCATGGAGAGGAGGTAAGCACATGAAAGGAATGGAGAAGGACTTCCTTAATGACAGAGAAAAGTCAAGTCAAAGCCATATGCAGAGAAACAGCATGATGTAAAAGGAAGTACTTGTAGTTCAGTGTTGCTAGATGTTCAAGCGTAAGTCACTAAGACCCTAGATTTTTCTTCTTTTCCTGTATTTACTAAGTTAAATTTAGGACCTAAGTAAAGGTCTTGACATTTATTTATTTTAATATATATTTAATATATGTATTATTTCTTTTGCCCTTTCATAGTAGTCTCAAAGTAATAAAGGACTATGTTCACTATTTCCTAGAGCTATATGTGGATATTTGATAAGCATTCTTTCTCTAGCCCTTCTTTTAGTCCTTGAAGAAAAAATTTGGACAGTGCAGCACCAAATCCATAGCCTTTCAGTATTCTCTGGAGATCTCCTATAATACCAACACTGATCCAGCAGTCAATAGCTCACATATGTGGTTGTTCAATGAGCTAACACTGTGCAGTAATCAGAGACAGTTGGCTACCTATGGCCAGGACAACTTGGAAAGGGCCCAGATACTTGAGTGTACCTGCCCAAAGGGAGGCGGGGCATCAGAAGATAGATCCACAGATCAATAATGAGGGAACCCAGTTCTAGATACACACAGTAGCCAGTGTCTGGGAATGATGGTGACGTGCAGCAAGCAAGTGGTGATCTGGGGAAGACAGAGAATGCAAATCATACACCATAGTGGGCTTGTTCCAAAGGAGAATGGGGCAGAGTGATGGGAAATACAGGAGCAGATGTCTAGAAACCCAGGAGATGTTTAGTGTCAAGAAAACAGTGTAACATCTAAAATCTAGAACCGGAGCCACTAGTCAAGTTCAGAGGCAGGACTCCAACTCCCAAAAGGAGCTATAATAAAATCAAAGCACAGCCCTGGAAGCACAAAAATAGCAAGAATAGAAGGGAGCTCCAGGGTGTGGAAGACAGTAAGAACTGGGTGTAGTTGCTGGAACCTGGGCACAAAGAGGGAGCTTGGTTTGGGGAGCAAGAAAGCAGATTAAAAATGCCACATAGTCGGAGCCAGACTAGCCACAGGTGTGATATGGACTAGACCACCTGATAGCTGCTTACCTGAAGAAAGTGCAAAGTGTGAGCTTCAGATGGAGGATCAGTGGCCCAGGTGTTGGGTGAGGGGGGTTCTAGAGATGAGGAATCTGTGCAGCTCATATCGCCATACCTGGTGGTCACTGAAGGACTTGGTCACATGCCTTGCTCCATGGAGGTAACTCTGTTATTTCCCTGAGTCTTTCATCTTATAATCTTATCACAAAACAGAATAAGGGAAGCTGGCTGCTAATGATTACTGCTTCCCTTTTTCAATTGCTCATAGACTTTCATGCCATAATCCATACTAATTTTGATGACAGTCAACATAAAGCCTTAAACAAAGCCAGGAGAGATTCAGTAGAGAGAGGATGATTCCATGACTTGCAAGAGAATATGGGTAGTTTCAGGTAGTGTTTATGTTTGTCCTTGAAAGATGAAGAGTGGGTGTAAATTGGTGGACTCAAAATGGAGAGAATGGCCTCATGTGAAGGAACAACTTAAGAACAGTCAGGGATGGTTGTAGACTGTGTGGTTCCTCTGGCTGGGGTATAAAAAGCTAGACTGGGGAGCAGAGTCAGGTCAAATCCTTAAGGACTGAGAATAGGAACTTTGCTGAAGATACAATAGGTGGTGACTGAAGCTGTTTTCCTGTCTAGAATGAAGCATTAGAAAGAGTGATGTTAGTCACAAGAAAGCCTCAGACAGACCCCAAGCGAGGGATACTCTGAAACAACTGGCCTGTGCTCTTAAATGATCATTGCCTTAAAAGATAAAGAAAACTGAGAAAGTATTCCAGAGTAAACTAAATACATATAACAATGCAACACATCATCTTTTAGCTATAACATATTTTTGGGATGATTGGCAAAATCTGAATAAAGTCTATAGATTAGAATATAGCATTGTGTCAGTGTAATTCCTGATTTTGATAACTATACTGTGGTTAGATATGAGAATGTTCTAGTTTTGGAGAAATGCACCCTGAAGCATTTAGGGGTAAAGAGGAGACATCATATCTATAACTATTAAGCAGTTCAGAAATGTAGATATATACACATGTATATGAAAATGTATGCGTGTATGTATGTGTATATATGTATACACATATGCACATATATATATATATATATACACATGTGTGTGTGAAAGAGAATGGAAAAGAAAAGCAAATTTTAACATTTGGAGAATCTAGGTGTAGGGTACTCTGGAATTCCTCGTCCTTTTCTCAAAACTTTTCTGTAGATCTAAAATTATTTCAAAACAAAAGTTAAAAAGGAAAATATAAAATACATATGGTAGTGATGGGATATAGTGAAATAATAGATCAGGATGCTCCCAAGAGGCTAGTTTAATTGTACAGGTGACAAGTGGCATGCCAAGTGGTGTCAAGGAGAGCTAGAAGAGGGAAGTGAGGGATGTCCTACTGGTAGAGCCATCCATACTTAGTAACTCAAGAGATGTAACGCTGGGGCTCAGAGGACTTGGAGGTTTCAAATCATGCTTCTCAAGAGAATGGCACCACCTCAACAGCTGGGAATGATTATTTAATATTAATGGTAAAGAGTAATTGATGAGATTTCAAATTAAAAACTGCAAGTGCACAAACCAGGCATGACAGAATAACATAGACTAAGAGTAGATCACCGAACCCTTAATAGGTAAGCTGAACATTTTTTTGTTATTAAAGCATCCAATTAAATTTAATTGTGGTCCAGCTGGTAAATTCTTATTTGTGCAATCAGCCAGAAAAGGATTACATCAGTCCCCAGTAAAGATGCAAAGAGTGCTGAATGCTAAAGGGAAAAAGCACAAGCCCCGCCATGCCGTCGTGAGATGGGCCTTCTGAAGAGTGCGGGTGCTGGGCCGGGCTGACCATCATTCTCAGATACAAACCCTCTCATTAGAGGCTGGTGTCCAGCCCAACTCTGTGTCTTCATCAGGGCCCATGAAGAGATGCCTCTGAGAATCCACACTTCCTGGTGCCCTCTTTTTTTTTTTTTTTTAATTAAATCATAGCTGTGTACATTAATGAAATTATGGGGTACAATGTGCTGATTTTATATACAATTTGAAATATTTACATCAAACAGGTAAACATACACTTCACTTCATTTACTTAGATATAAAGTTAATACATTTATATTCTACATTTAGTAAAATTCACATCATGTCACTATTGAAAGAGTGCTGAATACTAAAGGGAAAAAGCACAAGCCCCGCCATGCCGTCGTGAGATGGGCCTTCTGAAGAGTGCGGGTGCTGGGCCGGGCTGACCATCATTCTCAGATACAAACCCTCTCATTAGAGGCTGGT